>JAWZYT010000835.1:0-22500 GCA_034508575.1 Petrolisthes manimaculis
ATAATACCTTCCTCATGTTTTCATTATACAGTAGAAACCTACTATGAAAAAAAATTGGATTTTCTTCCGCTGACTAAATAACATTATTGTAATTTGAAGTCATATGAACTCTTAGTGTATGTAGTAGAAGTATTGTTTGTGTTATATATACATCTTTGTAGTTTTATATTCCTCGCAAATATTATAGTAGTTCTACTTTTAAAAATAATTATATTGTCTTATAAAAATCTACGGTCGACGGCAGCCACATTTCAGTATGTAGGCCGGTGGACAGTGTTGTCTGCCAGGAAGGATCTCCCATAAGGCTGCAATATACGGTACTCATGTCTATAATAAAATGTAATAGTCTACTTTCTTGTTAATACATTTGGAATAATATGGCATTAATAAACATTAATATTTCATCAAAAATTATCATCGTTACTCAAGTAGTTCGATCATCCACTCATGTATACAATTAATATTTTCTTTTAGTAACAGTTATCAAACCCTTAATTAATAGCAATGTAGCTTGAGTGATGAACCAGAATAATACAAAGATCATAATTAGGACGAAGATTCCAATTGATATATATTATACTTATACTTAAACCTTTAGTACATTGAAGGGTTTTGATTCCTTTAAAGTATATAAGAAAACAGAGCCAACGAATGCGTATAATGGTATCCATCCTGTTGTTTGGAGTAGTTTGGAGGAATGAATACCTCCAAATTTACCACCAATCTACTGTCCCCATAAAAAAAAAAAAAATACCCCTTTAAATGGTTCAGATGCATTGATATCATAAAGGACCTTTGCTGTACCTGTATCTCACCTGTATTAATAAAGGCCAATGAGAGACACTTTATTATTATCGATAAAATACATCCTTGAACCATGACAAACTTTTTTTAACCATGGTGGTGGTGGGAAAATAAATACAAAGTACCCCGTATGACGAGAGAGTTCGTAATTAGGGTTAAACAAGATTCACCCACCATGAAAGATTTTGTAATTATGGTTGACATCAGCAAAGGTAATCCCCGTACCATGAGAGACTTGGTAATTCTGGTCAGGGGCGTTGTTTGATGCCGCTCGCTAATTAAAACTTTGATGGCTTTTGTAATGGCCTGTTCTGCTTGGTCCTCTCCTATTATCCGCCTAAGCACCCCCCCCCCCTCCCCTCCCCCCATCCCCACACATCCTCCTCAGCTCCATGTCTTAAGATTTCTGGGATTTTCCTTGTTTACTTAAGTTATCGTGTAAACTGTTTTATTTTTCCTGGTTCGTGAGAGAGAGAGAGGGTGGTGACGATTTATTCTATGTTATTTAATTAAGGGTGGTTTGGGGTATATGATTTGTTTATACTGCATATACATACATACAGAGAGAGAGAGAGAGAGAGAGAGAGAGAGAGAGAGAGAGAGAGAGAGAGAGAGAGAGAGAGAGAGAGAGAGAGAGAGAGAGAGAGAGAGAGAGAGAGAGAGAGAGAGAGAGAGAGAGAGAGAGAGAGAGAGAGAGAGAGAGAGAGAGAGAGAGAGAGAGAGCGAGAGAGAGAGAGAGAGAAAGAGAGAGAGAGTAGGTAGGGGAGGAAGGAAATGAAGAACTACCATTTTTTACCTTGCAAGTCGTGGTTCACATGCGAGCCAATACTTGTCAATACTTCCCAGCATGTACGATACACCTCAACCACCACCACCACCACTACTATCACCACCACCACCACCACCACTATCACCACCACCACTACCACCACCACCGCTACTATCACCACCACCACTACCAACACCACCACCTCTACTATCACCACCTCTACCACCACTACCACCACTATCACTATGTACTTGAGTATAATATGTTTCACAATAAAAAGTGAACATCAAAATTATCCTCTATCACTACCGTACAGTATAGAGCAAAAACATCATTCAAGAAACAAATAATAGATTTCTAATGGCAGGAAGCAGGAACGAGTGATGTGTAACTCTCAATGTATCACTTTAATAAATCGAACATTCTTTAAATAGGAGATTGCAATATAACCCATCTCCAGCAAAGACAGAACACAGTTGATTATTTTATCGTATCGTGCGTCACCTCTGAAAACGATACAAAATTATGGAAGCAAGAGTGAAGAATCGAAATGGAGGAAATATTCTGATATATCTCCAGCTATTTCTCTCTCAACACAGTCCAGCCTTCTTACTTACTTCTGTAAAAAAAAAAAAAAAAAAAAAAAGGCTCTTAATACCTAAAGTTCCTTCCCTTCACTTTTCTTTCTTCAACTCATTCCTGATCACTCTCTTTTCCCCTTTTACATACAGTACTCTCTATATATTTACCTATCAATCTATCTAACTACTTCTTTGAGGCAGTTTTAGCAAGATAGGTAATATGATATCTCCAACACAGATTGTGAGAGAAAGACACTCCAACAATATTAAGGGAAGAAGAGGGATAGTCAATTGGAAGGTTAGTGCGAGTTGAAAGATGAAGATACTGTGTTATAGAATCATATATATATTATCTGTCTCCTTCACTCCTATAGCTTCTCTACATAGTTAGTTGATCCTTCCCCAAGCACCAAATTAAGCCTCATCGCATTAAGGGACTCGCCTCTTTTGCATCTCTATTCCTCTCCTTCCTGAGTAAATGCTAACACCTCCATCAATCTCACCATCTCCTTACCTCCCTTTTATGCAGTCTGGTTTTCCTTCTACATTTCCCACTAGCTCCCTCGCTCTCACTCACTCACTCACTCTCATACACATACCCCCCCCCCCCCTCTCTCTCTCTCTCACACACACACACACACAGACACTCCAGACCTCCTTATTCAATTCGTCTTCCCTCTATTTCTTATCCCTCCTCCTCCTCCTCCTCTTACTGCTCGTCTTCCTTCCCTTCCCTTCCCTCGCTAAGCCTGGACTAAGGGAGAGAGAGGGTGTATTCAGTAACGCCCATTCAACTCTCCTTCCCGCAGATAAAGTTTGGGAAATAGACTTCACCGTGTCTCAGAGAAGACTACTTTCCCTTTGTCCCTCTTCAGGCTTCCTCTTTACAGTCTCATTCAACATCACTTTCACCTTTACCTCCCTTTGTGATATACGTAAATATATGTATACAGTATATATTATAAAAATTATTTATATATAATAATGTACGCAGCAGCTTTATTACGCAGCCCTTCTCGGGATATTGATAAAAACAGCTTATTATATTTCTCCTTATTTTCCTATCTATCTTATTTTCCTATCTGTTTTTATATATCTATCTCTATCTATTTCGCTTCTCTTCTGACATGTATTTCTGGGAAACTTTGATAAAGGTATTGATTCAATTCCCAGTGCAATCGGTGATACATATTCCTCAACTTTATATGAGCATTTCCTTGAAGCTGTGTGTGGGCTTGATTCCCATATTCATCAGTGGTATAATATACAGTATAAACATTATATATATTTTTTTCAAGTATTTGCGGGTAGCTTCATGAGGGCCATAAAGCAGAAGAGATGAGGCGAGTCGGCCCCCCATCCACTCCCCGTCCGCCCCCCGCCGCCACACACTTTAAAACCCCTCGTCTGCTCCACACACTCACATTTATCTTGCACGCTCGCACTCCCTCCTTCCCTCGCCACTCCCTATCAAGTAAATGACTGAGCCTCGCTGGAAAACAACAATAAGCACAAGGAATTGCTCAATAAGATATATTGTTTTGGGGACTCAATTTGATGTTGGTGAATTGGAAGCTAGGCTACTTATACAGTACCACTAATGTGTGCCATAATATATTACCTATAATAATAAAGTCTGTTTCTTGGCAGAGTTTGGAGAAATCTATAGCCTTCTATTTGCCAACACTGTTTTTTTCATCCCCCTGAGTTCATCCCCATAGGCGAGTATTGCCAGGAAAAATGAAGGTTTTCATCTAACTTCTCAAAGTTTGGTATCTTTCGTTTCTATTGTTTTCTCCAATGACACTGGAAACTAATAATTGGGCTGCTATTGTAGAAGAATGAGCAGCCTTCAAACTTCATAACATAATATTATCCCTGTGTGTTTTATCATCGAAATGTCTGGCAAATAAAGGTTGTATAATACTTTTTGCTGCATATGGGAAATTATATGCATACCCCTCCAAGCCCAAGTGACTTTATAATTATAATGCAGTTCTAAGAATGACTGAATTACTAGAATACTACAAACAAGGCTAAACCAGGTCAGGTTAGGTCAAATAAAGCCAGATTATATAGAAATAAGTCATGTCAAAATAGAGCATATCATGTTAGAATTGCCTATAGGTTAGATCAAGAAGTCAGGTTAGGTCAGTTCAAAATTGGTCAGGTCAGGTCAGGTCAGGTCAGTGCGGGTGCCTGCCTTCCTCTCACCTACGTCAGGTTTATGTGGCTTCCACCCGGGGCCTGACTTTGATGATTTACAGCCTCACTTTCCGCCTCCCGAAGACTTTAGTCCAGATTCTCTCCCACCACCACCACCACCATCACCCACACCCAGCCTCCCAACCTTTCAGTCAACTTACACACCAGCCACCCAACCAGCCTACCCATCTCTAACCTTGTCCTTTTCACCACCACCACCACCACCACCACTACTACTACTACCCACACCCAGCCTCCCAACCTTTCAGTCAACCTGCACACCAACCAACCCACCAACCAGCCTACCCATCTCTAACCTTGTCCTTCCCACAACACCTACTGCAGCTCGGCTCTTAAGCATTCCAACGTTCTGTCGCGTTTTTGCACTTTCTCCCCGTGTTCGATTCTCTCTCACTATTTCTTTTCTTTGTTTTTCTGTACATCTATCTATCTATCTATCTATCAATCTATCTATCTCTCTGTCTATTAGTCTTTGTAATATTATATCTCTGTTCACTTGCATTTTTCTATTTTTCTTAGTTTATCTGTCTGTGTTTACTTCTACCTATATGTTTAAATTCATGTATCATTCAAATGCCAAAAAAAACACAGAAAATTATCATATTGCCTCCTGTTAGAAAAGATGAGGTGTAGTTCATTTTGAAAACGCTCATCTCTGAGGGCGCCACCATGCAGTCTACGGCGGCAAGTAAGCAAAGGGCGGGAATATCCTGATGTAGTGTTAATGGACCATACAGAAGGAGGTGGAGGCAGCTAGGGCTCGACGGAGAAGGAGAGTAAGATGGAGGTGAAAGTAGAAAAGACTGAGAAGAGGAGGGAAGGAGAAAGAAGGGAAGGTGGAGAAGAGAAAGTGCGAGGGTTGAAGGAGATGGAAGTGAAGGTGAGGAAGACTTATAAGAGGATTGAAGAAGATGGAGGTGAAGACTAAGAGAGAGTGAAGTTGATGGAAGTGAAGGTGGAGAAGAAAAATGGGTAGGGGTAAAAAAAAAAGAGATGGAAGTGAAGGCAGAGGACTACTAGCTCGAGGGATGGGGTTGTATATAATAGAATAGGGCCCCAGAGTAGAATAGGGCCCCAGGGATGAGTTATAAGTTAAAAGGAGTACAGGTGAAGTTTGAGGAAAAGCTAAACTCGAATGTGAGGCACAGATAGAAGGTTAACACGTACTGGTGGATGGTGTTAGAAAAGGAAAGAGGATAAAGATGAATAGATAGCAGTGAAAAGAGAGAGAGAGAGAGAGAGAGAGAGAGAGAGAGAGAGAGAGAGAGAGAGAGAGAGAGAGGTAAGCTGAGGTGGAGGAGGTTGAGATGGGTGGCTAGAGAGCATTTAAGGAGGAAAGGAGGAGGAGTTAACAGCGGTATATCCTCCTCCTCCTCCTCCTCCTCCTCCTCCTCCTCCGCCTCTTCCTCCTCCTCCTCCTCCTCCTCCTCCTCCTCCTCCTCCTCCTCCTCCTCTTCCTCCTCCTCCTCCTCTTCCTTCTTTCCCTCCTCCTCCTCCTCCTCCTCCTCCTTTTCGTTTTTAATTCTGTCTATTTCCCTTCACACTTCTCTCATATCTCTTCTATATTTTCGGTGTTTCAATTTTCCTTCACTTCCCTCCACGTTTCTCCTTAATTTCTCTTCACTTCCTTTGTGCTCCTCCTCCTCCATTTCCCTCCACATCCCTCCTCCATCTATCTATCTTCCTTATTATCCCCTTCCTCCTTCCATTTCCCTCCTCCCATTTTCTTTTCTCTGTACTTCCCCTCCCTCCTCTTCTCTGACATTTTCTCGAAGGGATGAGGAAAATAAAATAAGCCAAAACATTTTCCTTCCCACTATAATAATTCTAGAACTCTGTGGAACCAATTAAGTTCATAACTCTCTCTCTCTCTCTCTCTCTCTCTCTCTCTCTCTCTCTCTCTCTCTCTCTCTCTCTCTCTCTCTCTCTCTCTCTCTCTCTCTCTCTCTCGTGTTTATTACTTTCTTTTCAGTGCTAATGAAGGGATTGGTGTTTTCCTTTCATCTTTTCTTCATTTACTTTTTTTTTCCCAACCCTACAAGACTCGATCATCATTTTGTGCGTTTCGTGTTTACCTTCGTCTTTCTCATAATATTTTTTCGACCTCCTCACTCTCATTGCATATAACCGATCCATGAACTATATTGAGAACTGCACGCACGTCTGACTTATCTATTGAATGGAAAGAAAACACAGACGGCAGGGGGGTGTCATCCAGAGTGAGGACAATATTGGGTGAAGGCGGCAGACAGGAAATTGGAGTTTAGAGGTAACCTGATATACTAAATAAAAATATACACACCTCGTTATTCAATTCAGTACTATATTATGTATTGCGTAATCTTATAATGCTTTTTTTATAGAAGGGAGTGTGTTGATTATCATACATACTTTCCTAGAGAAACTTTATGAAATAACTATGCAATCACCTGGAAGGAAAATCTTGACTAGAGTAAACAGAAAATAATACACTTTACTTATAATATGGTGGAAAGTAGAGAGATAATAATATATTGTTTTTTCTTACTTTTTATCGTTCCGTGACAAATTTAGAACGAGGATAATAATACATTGGTAGCGTGTCACCCTTGTCATCAGGAGTAAAAATTAATTAAGTTTAGACTTGACATTTAATAGGAATTTTACCTAATGAATCCAGTCAGTGATAATATATAAATGAATGAGATGGAGAGAGATTTGAATATAATAATCTGGATTGACTGTGGCCTGTGGAGATTCTAAAGAGCAATAGAAGAAGCTGAAATGTATATACCGTCAATGATGGCATGATGGCGTCCACAATGGATAACCAATACTTATTATACAAACTACACGAAGACGAGGACGAAAGTTATATGGAAAGCAATAATGAGAACCAGGCGTCTTTTGATGAAGTTGGCTGAGATAATAAAGCAATTACATTTATTAAAGGTCAGTAATGAAGAGGAAGATAGATAGTAAAGAACTCATGGAAATTAAAAATCTACTTTGATTAATAACTAGTGATAAGGAAATAGAGAAGGAAACTTAGTAAAGGATCAACACAGAAAAGAGATGACCTAGTGACGGAGAAGGAAGAGCAGGAAACGAGGGAGGGGGATGAGCAGGAGGAGGAAACGAGGGAGGGGAGAAGACATCCAGGAAAGAGTCAACAACGGGAAGGACGTGACGGCTGGGAGATCAGATTTCACGCACTATTGGTCCCCAAGGCTTCAGACACCAGGCCGGCAGAGGGTGGGAGTGAAAGAGTAAATATGAGGACGGAAGAAGGACGAGTGAAGAGAGGGTTGACAGCGGGATGGGGAAGGGACAGGACGGAGTTGGGAGTAAAAATATGAGGATGGAAGTAAAACGAACCAGTGAAGAGGGGATGAAAGAAAAGCTTCGGTCATCACGTACGAGGGAGGAACGGAAAAAGAAATAAGTGAGAATGTGCTGTAGAGAAGGTTAATTAAGGGTATAAGAATGAGACATATTACCTTGCATGGAAAATATATAACACTTAAAAGAGACACCAGACATCACAAAACAGAAATGAGTCTTTGTTTACATTACACAGTCTTCAGTCAGAGTCTGATGGTGATTTCTTTCTCTATCATCACGGCCTCCTTTGACTGACATATACAGAGATGATGATGAAATGTTGGTAGTGTAGAAGTGTACATGAGAAAACAAAGGAAACTGGCGCGTATTCCCTTCAAATAAAGTCAGCATTTACCATTTCAAATTAATATTGGAACGCAGTATAGGCGAGACGTAACGCATATCTGCATCGGTATTCCCTGACGATAGAATAGAAGTGCATATATCCATCCTATGTGCAAATTGTAATCAAACATAAACCTTTGTCTCTGTATCCTTAGCCATTTTACATTAAGGTGGTCATTATTTTTTGTTACATTGGAGTGCCTTGATTCCTCCAAAGTATGCTAGGAAACAGGACAAGAAGAGTAAAAATAATGGTGTTCTGTTGCTTGGAATAGTTTGGAGGATTTAGTTGCTCCAGATTGGCCAACACGAAATTCCCCCTTAATTAAGTGACCCCGTGATGTAGTCAGATAATTATAGGAGGTTGGTAAGTCCTTCAAACATCACCACGAAACATTACCCATACTCAAGGAGCCTATATTTCGTGGCATAGTCAATAGGAATCAGAAGCCACAAAAGTTTCATACACAATCATAGGGTCCTTAAAACATAATAAACATCATCATACGACAAGAGCGTGTTAAACCATTTCACCAAACAGAGTCGCGGCATCACAAAGCTCATAATTCACACACACACACACACACACACACACACACACACACACACACACACACACACACACACACACACACACACACACACACACACACACACACATGCAGGGTTCACGTGACACTGCCAATGCGAGCGGCTCCTACCTACAATTCCATATACACCAATTTAACAGTTCGATATGTTGTGTGGATGGTCGGTCTCTTCCCTGAACGGCCGCCTGAACACTTTGATACCGGAGTAGAGGCCTTGGAGTGGAGTGGAGTGGTGTACGAGGGAGGGAGGGAGTGAGGGAGGGAGGGGAGTGGTGTACGAGGGAGGGAGGGAGGGAGGGAGGGAGGCGAGGTGAGTACAGAATATCACCTGATGGAAACAGTAATTGACAGGAGAGGGAAGGAGGGGGTTGTGTAGGTAAGACGAACACCAACCAACTGGGCGAGGAGAACTATGTGTGTGTGTGTGTGTGTGTGTGTGTGTGTGTGTGTGTGTGTGTGTGTGTGTGTGTGTGTGTGTGTGTGTGTGTGTGTGTGTGTGTGTGTGTGCGTGTAAGGAGAGAGAGAGAGAGAGAGAGAGAGAGAGAGAGAGAGAGAGAGAGAGAGAGAGAGCAGGCAAAGAAGTTGGAGATTGGCAGGAGAGAAAATATTATGAAACGTGAGGAGGGAGAGAGGGAGGGGGAAGGGGTATAGGAGTGAGGTGCAGGATGGAGAGTGAAATTCAGAGTCATGGGGAGAGGAAAAGTGGGAAGGAAGGATAAAGGGGAAGAGAAGATGGAAGCAGAGGGGTAAGATGATGAATAGGAGGGGGGAGAGGGGAGAAAAGAAAAGGAAGGGGTATATAGGAAGGAAAGAGAGGAATAAGGGAGGGGAAGGTGAGGAGAGGGATGATAATAAGGATAATAAGTAGGAAAGTAAAGGATATATAAAGGAAAGGAAGAAGTAAGGAGAGGAAAGGAAGGAGAAAGAGAAGGGAATAATGGAAGTTAGGGAGGAAAGGGAGGGGTAAGGGGAAGAAAGTGAAGAAAAAGAGAAGGGATGAAAGGTATGGGTAAGGGGTGAGGAAAGGGATGGTGATGGGTGAGGAAATGGAGGAATGATGGGTAAGGTATGGCTAAGGGGTGACTAAAGGGATGGGTGATGGGTGAAGAAAGGGAGGAATGATGGGTAAGGGATGGGTAAGGGGTGAGGTAAGGGGCGAGGTAAGGGGTGAGGTAAGGGAGGTGAAGTGGGCCCAATTGTGTCCACTCGACCTGAAAATGAAATCAAACGGACCTGTGGAGATGAGAGACGAGGCTAGTTATACCACTGTTACATCATTGTCACACCGTTGTTACACCCCTCACACACCCATGTCACACCCGATACACTCTTTCACGCCATTGTCACACTATCGACACATAATTGTTACACCCCTGTCTCGTCCCTATGACACCCCATTCATATCACGGTCACACCAGTCTCACCCATGTTACACCGAGCACCACTTTCACACCATAGTCTCACCCTTGTTACATTCGTGTCACACCACTGTCACTATACTGTTACATCTCTATCACTCCATCTAATAATAAGTTATATGATAAGTTAATGATAATTTATAGTTAGGAAAATTTGGAGAAAAGGTAAACAGTTCTTATTTACTCTGTCCAACACTGTGATCTCTGACTTGCCACAAAAAAGGCGTGGCACTGTAGCCATGAGAAAGTGTGAGATAGTAATTTGTTACCCAGGAGACTTAGCGTAAATGAAGAAGGCATGTCGAGCCGGCAGGTTTTGGTGTGGCAGGGAGGGGGTCCTAGCTCCCTTTCCCTTCCTCCTGTCTCTCCCTGCCTTCTTTCCAGTTTTACTTTCTTTTACTTCCTACCCTTTAGCGTTTCTCTCCTCATCGCATCCTTAGGTTCTCTATCCTTGTTGAGTTCTTACCATCCCTACCGACCGTCCCTGCCTCAGTTCATTCCTGCTTCCCTTACCTCTGTGACTACCTTTCCTCTCTCTGTCTCACTACGTTTCACTCCTTCCTGCCGCCGTTCCTCTCTTACCTCCCTGTCTCGTTTCCCTCCCTGTCTCCCTTACCTCTCTGGCTCACTTCCCTCCCTACCTCCCTCACCTGCTGATTTCCAGGGGGAAATTACAGTAGCACCTGAGAATGTTGTATTTCTTGAGGAGTGTTGGGCTGCTGCTTACTGAGGAAGGAGGGGTGGGAGGGACTACTGACCGAATTAATATTTTTCTTACTCCTGCCAGCTTGTCCTTCCCCTGTCCAACTATTTTCCTGCCCACCTAACCGATTCAATCCTTTTATTTCTTACTTCCTGGCAACTTGTTCTTCTTATGTGTAAACGCTTTCCTATCCACATGACTGACTTGTGCATTTCATACATCCTGCCCGTCTGTTTACCTTCTACCTAAACGCTTTCCTGTCAATGTTGTCGATAAAAACATTATTCTTTTACTTGCACCTTGTCTTTTATTCCTTTTTTAATTTTGTGTTTTAATCCTGAAGAGACTGGTATAGTTTCCACTTCTCCCGCTTCACTACAGTTTCCCTCCTCGTCTCAGTCTTAAATAAAGGGGGCATAACATTTTCGGCCGTTCTCTGGTTACCCTAAGGTTTGCTCCGCGGTTCTGTTTCTTCCACACGGACTAAACGACATCTACAATACTGAATGAAGTATATTTGACCCTACAATGGAGTACGAAAGATAGAGAGCGAAGGCAAAATGTATGAATGTGATACCCATTATATTTTTAGGATACAATAAAGTGGTGGTAAAATTGGATGTTAGATCCTGCTGATTCAATTACTCTCTCTGCTCTCCATCCAACTACACATTCCCTAATCTCTCTCAGGGTTTGTATACAAGAACATGACTCCAGACGCCCAGGAACACGAGGGACGACTCGCAGCATTCTACAAACTACGTCCCAGGGTAGAAAGGATTAATTCCATATGACGCTGACTTTGTTGTCAGGGAGAAATAGGAAAAAATAACGACCCTCTTATGTTCAGCTAATTGTCAGTCGCTCTTGGTTCAGGACTTTTTTCATGTGAGCAATTTGTTGTGGTGAATATGAGGGCTGCTGAGTCCTTCACACTACAGTAGATAGATTATAGATTATAGATACATGAATTTCAAAGTTATTACTAATTTTCTATACAGCTTATATTTGTTCGTTTTTGTTCGTCACATTTGTTTGAAGGAATGAGTAGCTTTCAATTTGTCCACAAGACACGATCTTAAGCCAATATGAATCCCCGGAAGAGAGAAGCACTGGAGCTAAAAATAAAATAACCTATATAACTGTGCATCAGCCGTGTATAATACAAAAGATGCTATTATCTTTATATAATAGTCTGTTCGGGTGGAAAAGGCATATCAACCAGACATGGAATATATTGTTAGCTTTTAGAGGAAGGGGGCTGGGACTTTTTTTTTTTTTTTTTTTTTTTTTTTTTTTTTTTTTTTTTTTTTGAAGATATAGGAAAGTCGGTCTGAGAGGAGACCATCCGAGCTTGGTCTAATAAAAATAATATGTATGAATGCCTGTGAATATACTCCAAATATTTATGGAACATTGTGTCTCGAAGCACCTCAATTGTTATGTATGTACAGTCGGAGGCAAAAGTCCTGTCCTCTCATAAATGAAGAGTAACATACAGTAAAAGATAATCATCAAACAAACACAATCACCATACAGATTATATTTAGATTAATGAAAATCTCTTTTTTTTCACTTTAAGAGCTTGTGAAGTTTATATTTCTATACTGTACTTCATGACTTGGCAGAGGTGCGAACACAACTATTGCCGTCAGCTGTACAGTATTCTTCTTCTCAAATATCAACACCGTCACTAAGGAATGATTAGGTGGAGTCGTGGAGTCCTTTACTCTTTGTCGTGCTCGTGGCCATCTTCTGACGACATCACGGTCTCCTTTAATCAGTATTTGGTATCCATCAACTTCATTATGTAAATGACCCAGGGGGTATACAACATGACCTAGTAAATAAAGGCAAGTCTGCACAAACAAAGGGAGTATACAACATGACCTATATAGTAAATAAAGGCAAGTCTGCACAAACCAAGTATAATTTGGGCGAGTGAGAATTTTGTTGGTGTGTGACTCGTGGGGCAAAGAACGTTCTGAACTCAATGAGGAAGAAAGTGGTCACATTGTGGTGGCGCCAGTGTGGGAATCCCTCCTGGCTCTGGCCATTCTTACCTCGTGATTATTCCTGGTAAAATGGCGGAGATAAGCCGAGTCGTTGCTCTTAATGATCTCTCCGGCAGTCGTCAGGGTGACTTGTGGCCAACACGATTTGCAAACAACATATCTCTGACAATAGATTCTGATAAGAAATATAAATGCGAATGATTAACCTAAAATATCGCGAATGAAATGAAAAAACTAAAAAGTAATTCTAGTCCAGTTACTAAGCCTTTCTAATTCTTTTAGTTATTTTGGTGAGGTTCCAAGACTTTTATTGGCGACTCTAGACCGAACCAAGCAATAATTAACTAAAGAAATTGTATTAATACTGCTTTTCGGAGGTGATGGAATTGGAAAGACCCGGAACGATGCCAACAATCCAACTCCTACTGACTGAGCACCGTTCTTTTATTAACTGAACAACCATATGCTTTAATGGGTCAGTTTCTTGTTGTCAAAATGGAGATCTACTGATGTCTCCAAATATAACCACAAAACAGATCACCTATAATTATACTCGTATAGTGAAGTTTGTTTCCTAACCTAATTTGGGGATATCGGTACCCTTCTACTTTTGCCAGACTAAATGACTCTTTGAGCTCACCACAGTGTAGGGTTATTCAGTTAGTGTGTCTGTGATACTGAGTCCCAACACTGCTGATGTTGTGTATCGAAATATAACAAAACTCAAATGAGAGAAAAATGGTATTCTTAAATGTGTCACGAAATCCTCAACAATAAACGACAATAAACATGAACCAAGATTAACTCCCATTTACTTTTTCTGGTGATACAGTTCTAAGGGGAGAGTTCTTTAGAGCAGCGCACGTCAACAAAAAATAACAAAACTTGTGAGTGTTTCGTCGGACAGAGCCTGCCATTGTCAGAGCTTAAGAAAATCACCCTTGGAGTGTTTCTCTTAATGAAGAAATTCTGGGCGAGGCTTTGATACCAGTGACGGGGAGGTCATAGACGGTGGCAAAGAGAGAGGCAAAACAAAGAGAATTCCGAGGATGAATAAAGAGAGACTGGCAACACTAGCTGGAGGCAGAGGAGAACGCGTGAAGGGAAATAAAAAACAAAATAGCACCGAAGATATATGAAAAAGAAAAGAAAAACAAAAGTGTATGGTTAGGGAGGTGAATAGTTGTCTACGTACGAAATGGACTCCGAGGTCTTGAACTGTAACTGTGATCTCGACGAACTGGAGGAAACTACCGAGTCCACCAAACTGACAACAACCGTGAATATGACTGCATGTTATAGTGTCGCTTCCTCAGGTAGTATTCTTGTTTACTAAAGTCTCCAGTAAAATCATGTGGCGAGGAAGTTTGGTAGTGTGGTGGCAAAAGTTACATCATGTGTCTTCATCCAGGCAGTCTCCAGGGACCACACACACCCCACACCTCTCACCTCTCACCGTCCCATTACCAAAGCAACGAGAGGTAGTGTACAGGCTCGAATATATACATACAGCACCTGATGCACCGCCGACACTCTTCGTAATGATTATTGTTACATTAAGGAGTGAGTAGGTGGTTCACAATACCCTTACGTGGTATAATGTATTGTCCTTAACTCTGCTTGTCCTTGTTTTCAGAAAAATATAAAATAACATACTGATATATAAGTTTACACAGACATCATCCTTAACTATAGCATAATTGTGGACGTATAATCATGACAGAATTAAGCAATGATGTGCTAGCTGTTGTTTATATATAAATATTCATATTATAAATTATAACATATAACCAATGCCTAGCTATATATTACAATAACTAAAGAATGATTACCTTCACTGCTATAATTTTTACTATGGATAATTAACGAATATCATGACAGTAATATGATAAAGTAATTTCGTGCTGACGGCAGCCATTGTTGAAATATCTATGAATATCACGAGTAATTAATAAATGTAAATCTTATCGGATTAATATATCATAGCCGAGTATGAAGATTGGTGCTGTGAGGGCGTGAGGGACACAGCCTGATGCCTCTCCCCCTGGCGGCTCAAGTAACAGCTTTACATTAAAGGATTAGCTGCACCAGATATGAATATTGATGAGTCCATTTATCAAATTTCCACGGATTTGGTTATCGCAGTCTTTTTATTATTTTCAGAGCGAAGAGTGCTATGAAAATTGTCAATAAAGGCTTTAAGTCAATACAAATATGAATTGCTAATTGCATAAAGGCTTTTATGCAAAAAAAAACACCAGCCTTCATAACACACACACACACACACACACACACACACACACACACACACACACAATTAGTAAGTCCTCTGCAGTTTCGCGTTAGTACATTGTTGCAGAATTTTTTTGTCAGCGGACATAACTTTCTGAAAATCACACACCAACACAGTCCCTCAGTTTACATGTTTCACTAACCAACACTCACTGTCTCCTATTCACCGTGAGGAAGTGTACACGCAGACCTGAAGGGAAGGGAATAATGATATGAGGATGACAGGTGACCAAACTAGGCCTGAAAGACCATGTCGGACTAGGAAGAAGGTGATAAAGATCTGGAACAATTAATAAACATGTATTAACTAGCACGGATTGATTTATTTAATTATTTTTTTTATTCGCCAATAGTTAGTCCCTTAAAGAACTATCATAATCTACTTATGCATTTATGTATATCCCGTACACATGAACATGTTATTGACAAATACAATATATTCTTAATATTAAAATGTACAGTTTTTCTAGAGGTGAGACGAAGCATTTGATCTTCCTACATACTACACTACATTGCTTACAGTGTCCAGGTGTCAACATCCTACAACTGATCGACAATATCATAACCTTTTCAAAAAGTTTAGAAATTCGAATCCTTCCGAAGCACTTTGAGTATTTATTGGGCAGAGTCGAGTACACACATCCTATCCCACCAACACACGATACAGGAACTCACTATGAACAAAATTTAAAGATTTCATGAAAAAAGTAAGAGGAGCCATGATTAATCGTTAAGAATGAATGACTAAATAAATGAATGAGTGAAAGAAAAAGCGAATATGCGAATAAGTAAATAAATAAATGAATGAATAAGAAAAAATTAATGAACATTTGAAAGAAAGAGCGAAATTAATAATACACAAGTTTTTATTTTCTTCACCCAACTAGATATTATTAATGTAGTTATTATCAAAGATAAGTTGGAGGCCAAACAAAGCAAGAATATTATGCATGCATATTATGCATATATAAATATATGCATGTGTGTATCTATCCAGACACACACACACACACACACACGCACACACAAAACAGCAATACTCGTACTCACAGTCTCTCTCTCGCTCGCACACACACACACACACACACACACACGCACACACACACACACGTCTTACCTCCCACCCCACACGCCCTCTCACACACTTTTCAATAAAGCAACTTTTCCACGCCCGGGCTCGTGCCTGGCGGGCTTAATATGAGAAAATCCGTGGTAGAGCGGAGCCGTCGCCACCGCCTTGCCACCCGCTTTGTCCTTGCTAAGGTTAAATCCACCACATTAATCCACCTGACATCCAACCAGTGACGGTCCTAGTCCCAAGAGTCAATGTGGCTTCAACACAAGGCCACAACTGCTTCTTGCTGTTTTTTTCTCTTTTCATTTTTATATATAATTATCATCAGTTTAATATTTTCCAACTCATTGGAAAAGAGAAATGAGGTCATGACGACGATTTCTTTAAATAATATAAACACAATGCCTTTACTAACCACATACGACTTTAAGGGGAAAACCTCTTGACGGTGTTTAAAAAATGAGAGAGCTATACCGAATCCTCTATACGTAACGAAACAACGGATACCTATTCGATACACTGAGTTAATTTTTTTTCCTTGAATATTTTGGGGAAATCATCTGGAGCTTTCCAAAATCCTAAAAAAATAGGTTCTCCCTTTAAGGACCCTGTGATCGTGTATGAAACTTGGAGGCTTCTGATTCCTCCTGACCTTGCCACGATACAAGCCCCTTCCATATAGGTGGTGTTTCGTGGGAGTATTTGAAGGACACATTTAACTCCAATTTTCTGACTACATCACAGGGTTTTAAGCAGTAAAGGAAAGGTCACGGTGTTCGTGAGGTGCTCTGAGCCCTCGTGCGTGACCCTTGGAAGAGAAAACAGAGAACAAAAAAAAAATAACGTGGACTGAATTCTTTTTCCTTCCAGCCACCGAGGAATCAATCTTTTATGTCAATTTATGGGATTACCTTGTCTTTGGAGATTTACATTAAAGTTGAGTAACCATAGAAGCGAGTTTGGGTTTACAGTGGCCACAAAAGTATCCTGAGGGCTGATTTACATTACAGGTGTACGAGTGATGAAGGGTTGGATTAATTTAGTAAGCATTAAATTTAGTAAGCATTAAATGCATTGATTAAGCACTTAAGGCCGTGATTTTCCCCATATGGCACTTATAAGAATATTTAAAGATGAGATTCTCCCTGTACGACACTTAAGAACTTTTAAAGATGAGATTCTCCCCTTACGACACTTATTGGTGGTCGGGGGATTACCCAAGTATCGCCAGCCACCACAATATTGATTCAGTGATCCCTGGCACCGCGGGAGGCTGGGGGTCGCTGGGGGAGGCTGGGGGTCGCTGGGGATCAGTAACGGGGGAACACAACACAGAGGTATGGGGTCTTCTTTTATGGGTCTATAACACTGCCACGTATTACCTCCAATTTTCATTCCTCCTCCTCCGATCTAGAGCTTAATTTGCCTCGCTTAGATTCATCGTTGTGCTCTACATCTCACAGTATAAAGGCTTAGTAGACGGAGGAAGACTTAGAGTAGCCACAGGACGGAGGAAAATAGCCCTTGTGATTTCTGCTTTACTCTCGACGTGTAATGAGGTAACACAGTAAAGTCAGCTTGTGTTATGCATTACCCACCTCATCAGGATCACGAAGCAGTGCCAGAGGCGAAGAGAAGCTGATGAAATTGTAATATGAATTATTTAAGAGAAAGAAATGAGAATGTCTTAGACCTAGAAGATGTGGGACGAGTGGAAGGTTATGATAGAGTGGAGGGACAGCAAGCAAGGAGGAAACAGTTGGGAAGGATGATCAGTTGAAGAAGTGAAGAGGAGTGACTGGAGAACCGAAGGGGAGCCAAAACCCTTAAAGTACTGCCGCAACATCATAGGCAATACCCTCATACTGGGCAATTTACTGAGTAATTTAGAGATATAAAAGCATCGATTTCCTACACAAACTTTATTAATTTGCAGATACCAAATTAACTAATTAACAAACTGAATAATCTTATAGGAACAGGAGTCGGTGTTGGAATGGTGGTGGAGAGAATAATTATGAAGGAAAAGGAAACTGATATTTGTCTGATAAATTATCTCATTACCATGTTTGTCAGGGAGAAAACTGAGAGAAAATGAGGTTGTAGACGATGGATGGTAGGACGAGTCTGATTGCTGACTTGAATGATTATTATTTATTTAAAGGGGTCGTTTTATGTCAGGGAATTGGGGGCCACCGATTCCACCAATTCTTATTACTAAACATAGATGAATAAATTATTGTTGTTGGGAATAGTTAGGAGGAATTAGTTGCTCCAGATATTCGAACATGGGGATGATGAAGAGTTGCAGGGAAAGGAATGAAGAGAGTGAAAAAAATAGAAAAAAAGGAGGGACTGATGAAAAGCTAAATAAAAAGGGAAAGGAAAGTGTGTGCAAAATAGAAGGAAAGAATGAGAAAAATAGAAGGAAAGGATGGACCACTGAAGAGTTGAAAAAAAAAAAACAGTGGAGAGAGTGTGAAAAATAGGAGAGTGAGAAAAATTGAAGGAAAGGAAGGATTGCTGAGGAGTTGAAAGAAAAAGAGTGGAGAGTGTGTGAAGAATAAAGGAAGTTGAAAGAGTATGAAAAAAAATAGAAAGAAAAGAGGGACTGTTGAAGAGTTGAAAAAAAAGGAGTGGAGAGAATGTAAAGAAAAGTAGTGGAAAAAATGTGAAAAAAAAGTAGGAGAAAATGTGAAAAAATGGAGTGTAGTAAGTGTGAAGAAAAGGAGTGTAGTAAGTTTGAAAAATGAGTGTAGAGTGTGAAAAAAAGAAGTGGGGAGTGTGAAAAAAAGAAGTGTAGTGAGTGTGAAAAAAATGAGTCTAGAGTGTGAAAAAAATGAGTGTAGAGTGTGAAGAAAAAAAGTGGAGAGTGTGAACAAAAATGAGTGTAGAGTGTGAAAAAAATGAGTGTAGAGTGTGAAAAAAGAAGTGGAAAGTGTGAAGAAAATAAGTGTAGAGTGTGAAAAAAAAAAAGGAATGTAGAGTGTGAAAATTACATATCACCACTACACGACCACCCGCTTCCAGCCATAAAAAATCTCCCCCCAGCGTGTGGTTTACCTGCTCAAATAAATCTCCGTCTGGTATTTAAGCGTAGGTTTTAATTAGTGATGAGCAGAGGCAAGATTAAAATAGTGATGGATTATAGAGCATCAGTCAGGGGGGAAGAGGTGTGTGTGTGTGTGTGTGTGTGTGTGTGTGTGTGTGTGTGTGTGTGTGTGTGTGTGTGTGTGTGTGTGTGTGTGTGTGTGTGTGTGTGTGTGTGTGTGTGTGTGTGTGTGTGTGTGTGTGTGTGTGTGTGTGTGTGTGTGTGTAGTTGTGTGTGTGTGTGTGTGTGTGTGTGTGTTTTATCTGCCTCTTCGCACACAAACATTTATCTAGCGTTTCTCATGAGTCGGGAGAATCAAACTTTAATATTGTTTTTATCACAATTCGTCTTGGCGTAAATCAAACTACTCGACCTGACCTAACCAATCCTAACCACAGTAGACCCTGAGTTTTATTAGTTACCCTGACACAAAAGTTGGAGTGCTTATATTTTTGTTCCCATTTATCATTCAGTCTACCTATCAGTCAAAAAGCTATTAACATATTTTCACTATATTTTGTGAAGGATATGAGCCATGATAGAAGTTATTACATTTTGATGGCGATAGATAAAGTGTTGATGAAGGTATGATATCAAACAGCAGCTGTACTATAGACGTACACGAGAAGGTTAACTCATCAACCCTAACTCAGAGATTCCATACTCCCTCCCACTACACTGAGGATAGTTAGTTGTCAACTCCACTCCTGAGTTAACTGGCCTGTGGGACCTGCATAGTTCCTTGATGAAACCCCCAACCAGACTCCCTCACCAGGACCCACACGAAGCTCAGGGCATTCACTCTTAGATGACGTGAGGTTTACTTGTCATATCCTCAAAACTAAACAGGCCACGTACTTCCTGTCTCTGTCATGATGCTAATTATAAATAGTTATACCCTTTACAGTTTCCACATATATACGTTACCTCACTCTCCCTGCTCTTTTAAAGATCGTAACATTACAAAGCATTACATCTCCCTCCAACACATCCATCCACCTCTCTCCTCCCCTTCCCTTCCTCCTTATAACACAGGTTCCTCTCTCCCTTCCCCAACTCCCACAGATTACAACATCCTTCCCTTTTTCTTTCCTCCCCACCATGCCCACCTCAGCTATTCGTCTCTCTTCTCCCTAAACTCAGCCCTCTTCCCCACAGATCTCGTTCCTCTCCCATCCCCTACCCCCAACCCTCTCCCAATATCCCCTACCTGCAATACCCTTCCCCCTCCCCTCCCCACCACTCTCGCTGATTACAGAGGCAAGCGTGGCCAAAAGTGAGGTGGTGGCTGCCAGTCCCGAGGGGCGCCGCACCCAGCTGATCGCCACAGTTAGTGTGATTACTCCCTCCTTCACGTGCAAAAAATAGGCAGGTAGACAAAAACAGCTTCATGGTTCACTGGAAGGTGTCAAAGTTCAACACTTGTAAATTATATCATCTGTTGGTTTACTGGGAATCAGGTTGTATTGGATAATATTGTTTCGAAGGTACCACACGCAAAATAGAACTTACCTTTTATTTATATTACTTGTATAATGATGTAAATCAAGATTTCTTCCTTATAGTTCTACAATATATCTTCAGTATACAGTTATTTAAATTCGGACATACCAAACAATACGGCCATCGGTTCCCGAAGCTAAGACAACCTGAAGAATGTTGTTTCTTCTGAATTTTACCCACCAACAGACTAGTAAGACGATACAAATGAGAGCGATGGTGGAGCCGTGAGGTGGCGCGGCGAGAATTAAGTTTTGTAACTACTAGTATAATATGCAAGAAAAATGTTAAACGTATTTGCTCTGTCTCACTGATGATAAAATGAAATATATTAGTTATTATCTAATTTTTTATCTGGACAGCAGAATCAAGTAGAAAAAGAGCTTTGAAAGCGAATAAACACCCTAATATACATTACAGGTCTAGTCAGTTCGGGCCTTCGA
The DNA here is from genome assembly GCA_034508575.1 of Petrolisthes manimaculis. Lineage (NCBI taxonomy): Eukaryota > Metazoa > Arthropoda > Malacostraca > Decapoda > Porcellanidae > Petrolisthes > Petrolisthes manimaculis. The sequence goes on from JAWZYT010000835.1 coordinate 21,216, forward strand.
GGAGGCTGGAGGAACAAACAAGCAAACGAACAATAAGACTGACACAAAAATTTTATAAGAGAGATTGCATCTGAATTGTCCTTGGTCCTTTCAGACTGAAGAACAATTATTCTTCAAAACGGTACTAAGAAACACATTGTCTCAGTGTTGCCCACGGACTTTGCTAATTAGCTTCACAGTATGGAGGAATCCCCAGTCTTCAACTTACTGCCAACATCACAAACCACTGGCGGAGACGATATACAAACAAACACACATACAGAACCCCATCCCAGACCACACAAGCGACCAGCACTACACGGCAGCTGAGAGACACTTGGTGGTGGTGGTGGTGACTGCCAGCACCCACCACCACCACCACCACCACACACACCACAAGTTAAAAGTTTAAGATTACTTTTTAATCATTTTGGCATTCGGGAGGCGAGCTAGCGAGTGTTACCAAGGACTGCCACACTACCCTCGCTGGACACCCTGAACTCCCCTTGTAGCAGCAGCTATTTCTTTATTATATACAGTACAAGGTATAATTCTGCCCATAGCTCGTGGTATATTATAGACGACCATATAATCAAGTATCATATGATTATGGACGATGATAAACAGATTATTGCAGCACCAAAGACTAAGAGACTATAGGTTGACCTCCCGTAGTAGCGGATAAAAACATTGAAGGAATCTCGAAATTCTAAACAGAAACCAAACAAAATACACAATACCGTTCCCAATCATCCACCCGTACCCATATCATCCCTCACCATCCCTCCCTCTTTCTCTCGGTGTTCCACAAATCCACTCTCAGTTTAGTGAAGACAAATATCCAATATTAGTCTTCCTTTGATTGATTCCTTCCATAGCTTAGTCTACCATATATCAACCGGGACTCGTTTTTTTCCCTCTCCAACAGGCGGAGTGTCATCTGACTTTTTATGCTAATGGAAAATTGGAACACGACCACCATTCTACGAACCCCCCCCCCCTCCCTCTCCACTACCCCCTCTCTGCGACCCTCTCACCACGACTCCATCTCTACGACCCCCGCTACCCCCACCCCCCCATCTACTACCCAGGCCCCAACCACCCCTCTCTCTTTCTCGTCCATGTCTCACTCTGTCCCTCCTCGGTCACCCTGTCACCATCCTTTGTCTGTCTGCAACTAGCTCTCTCTCACTCTCTCTCTCTCTCTCTCTCTCTCTCTCTCACACACATACACACACTCTCTCTCTCTCTCTCTCTCTCTCTCTCTCTCTCTCTCTCTCTCTCTCTCTCTCTCTCTCTCTCTCTC
>JAWZYT010000835.1:27500-55000 GCA_034508575.1 Petrolisthes manimaculis
CAGGATTCGAACATCTGAATGATTAACAACGACTGGGGTCATTAATTAAGCAACGTATTCATTATGAACACAGTTTGTACGAAAAAAGAAAACGAAAATATACCACAATGGAACTTAATGAAGACAATTATTAGAATTATTAGATGCACTTGTCCCGAGTCAAATAGTACATAAATCGAGACATAACACATTACCTTCCTCCAACGCACTGCAGCTGTTATGTTTGACTTATCTCCTTCCCCAACACACGTCCAGTCTGTGGGTGACAGGAGATCGGTCAGATATGTTTTAGGGAGACACATATGGCAGAGCAGAAGCATGGGGAGGGACAGCAAGTTCTGAGGAAAGAACACAAATAGATAGGAATAGTTGAAGAGTTAATTCATACTGATCATGCACTAAGTGAGCGTCAGAGCCACTACGTATTGCATATATTACAGTAAAGTGCATAATTGTATACAATATGTTCTTCTGATTGACTCTTCTTAGCTCTCAAGACACATGCATGAGTTGGATTGATTTCAAGTCATTATAGTTGAACATCCAGTAGTCGACATCCCACAGACTTTACGTGTCATCATAATAAAAAGGAAGAAGAAAGAAATAGAGGTTATATGGACGGCAGATGTGTTGAGGAATATTGGCTTGTGTCCATACATCAGAATCTAAGGTCACAGACGAATGCTTCCTGGAGTTGTGGGGAAATCTTTAATCCCAGTATTCCGGAAGCCGGGCCACGCATGCATGCCTTTGTACAGGATTTCTTGGAAACTGTTATCCTGGCTTTCATAAGAAGTTTGAGATTTCTTATTATTACTACATACAACAACAGTTACCAATATTGCACTCAGAGTCAATCTCATGACACGATACTCTTAAAATGTCGGAGTTTATGACCTGAGTTCCTCCTTATTCTTCCCTGTGAGAGATTGTGACCTGAGGTTTGGATTAAATTACGTTCAGGGTGGTTGCTAAAGTTACCTCCATCTTGGGTCAGTAAATATTACGTACGAGGAATATTCTTCCTGGGAATTTCAGTGAGCAGGTTTACGTGAAAATCAAACATAATATTTTGGTTCTACAGAAAAAGCGACCATTCTGGCTCGAGGCTGGCACTTTTGGTTTCTGTTGAGGTATTTTATATGTACAGGAAATGTACACGGGATGTGGAGGAGTTTTATTTTTATTATCATCAGGTAATATTGTATCTTCCTCACATTCACTCCTAAGCACGTCATCCTTCCATACTGGTACTCGATGTGATAATGAGCAGAATTCATTTATTTACACTTCAGTGACAAGAGAAATACAACGTTGGACACACAACATTAACATGTTTGTGTGTATAAGGGATTACGATATGCTTGCCCTTGCTGTTTGTTTACTGCAATGGATATAATGGCTGCAGTGGTTATCAGTTAAAATAAATAAGAGGCTTCATTACGTTTCAAACACAGATGGAAGTCCTGACAAGAAAAATTCCGAGGCGGCGCGGAGAGAAAATACAGAGAGATAATACAGAGAGATAATACAGGAGGAGGAGGATCAATCTTGTAGAGTATGAAGAAGGAGATGGAGAGAGTTAGAAGAGGCACTCGCAGGCAGACTGGGGAAGTGATGACTGATGGAGGGAAGAAGATGAGAGAGGAGGATGGATAAGTAGGAAATCGGAGGAAAGAGGAGGAGGGGGGGAGGAGAGAGAGAGGTAGCAAGGAGTTGAAGATGAAGGAAGAGAGTAGGGAGGGATAGATGGGAGGTAAGAAAGAGGAAGGTGCTTTCAGGAAATAAGGAAAATATTGAAAAGAGGGAAATAAAAGAGGTTTGAGAAAGGGAAATGGATAAAGAAAGGAAGAGGTGAAGGATGGTGATAGGAAGAAAAGAGGGAAAAAAGAGGTAGAGAAAATGAAGAAAGAGAGAGGGAAGAATTAAGAGGTAGGGAGTAGGAGAAGAAGATATGGAAGGAGGTGGAGGAAGGAAGGAATAAAAGAGAGAAGGAGAAGCATGAATGAGGGAGGAGAGGAAGGAAGGAGTGGGAAAGAAAAGGTGAGGAGATGGAAGAAGGAAGAGGAAGGAATGAAGGAGAGAAGGAGAAGCATGAGTGAGGGAGGAGAGGAAGGAATGAGGGAGAGAAGCATGAGTGAGGAAGTAAGGAATGAGGGAGAGAAGTAGAAGCATGAGTGAGGGAGACGAGGAAGGAGTGGGAAAGAAAAGGTGAGGAAATGGAAGAAGGAAGAGGAAGGAATGAGGGAGAGAAGCCTAGGAGAGGAAGGAGTGGGAAAGGCCTGAGAACGCTTCGTTTGATGTGTCATTAGAGACGGGGACTCCTTCCGGAACTGGAGAAGGCACTTGGGTTCCTGATGTGAGTAAGTGATGAGACTGTGCCGAGGGAAAAGGGAGGAGAGTGTTGGAGAGATGGCACGAAAGAATATAATTGGTCGGGCAAACTGGTTGGATTGGAGGGAGAGTTTGGGAAGATGAGAGAGTTAGGGAAGATGGCAGAGTTTGGGAAGATGCGTGATAATTCAGAGAAGTGAGAGAGTGGGAGGGAGGCGGAAGTTGACAAGACGCGTTTTGTAAGGGAGAATCTTACCTGAGGAAGGGAGGAGTGTGATGGAAGGAAGGAAGGAAGGAAGGAAGGCTTGTGACCTAAATGTTTGGGTGGAGTGGGAAGCAGAAATGAAAATTATGTTCCTGGAGGAGAGGTAATGGAAATCTAGGAGAGAAGACAAAGTGGTGGAAGTGAGGGATGAAGCGTGGCAAGGGAACGATATATACATTTAAAACCCATTTAGTGTTGAGTGTGATGTAATATTCTTTAAGTACAACGTATATCTTGTGTATCTGCAAAATATAAATTGTGTTAATTTATTTTTATTTTATTTATTTTTTGAGCAAATGAAAGTTTGCATAAATATATGTAAACTATCCTTGGTTTCTTTATATTTCATAATGGTAACCTGACTATCTAAACTCCTTACTTTAATTTTTCATTTTAGAAGACCATAACTTAAAATAATATTATATCTATGCCAGTAAATTTTATATGTAACATCCTGATATGAAGCAGCCTTTCTGCGATTATAGTCAAATATTTACCACAGTGGGCTAGACTAGATTTCTAAAGCTGTGGGTAGAGAGTCTATTTAAAAAAATATATGTGTATACCAACATAAACTTCCCTACACATGGGACCCTTAAGCTTAATAAAAGTCGATGGTCATATTCACTTCATAGCTTATATTAATTGTGGAAAGTTTAATCAGTATCAGATAATAATTTTCTGGTGAAATACTTTTCTTAAGAACACTAAGTTTAACTTATATGAAACCACTTTACTAATTAAAAGTTATGCACACTCAACCAAACTTTATACGTATAAATCGGCAAACGTAGGGTACAAACACATCTTTTTCATCAAAGTTAGCCGTTTGTCATGAACGAATGGGCGAAAAAATAAAATATTTTCACGGATTAACAAAGCCATGAAAAAGATATTGGATCTTCCATTGATGAAAATACTTGGAAAGTGTACACACGGACCACAGAGACGGATGGGAGGCAGTCAGACACCTTCCCCCCTTTGGTGCCTGAAGAGGAGTCTGACATCATGACACAACACATGAAAAGTGTCCAGCGATACACAATACCTTAAAAACACGTCCATTTTTGTATGTTGCAACACACACACACACACACAAACACACACAAACACACATACAGATGCTTATTCAAATATACTATATATATTTACATATACAAAACAACATACAAATAAGAAAAAATGAAAACTACAATTAACGGCAGACAATTTAATTGTTAACTAAAATGATAATCTCCATCAAATAGTTGAGTTTTACCCACATCACCACCGGCTCGCCAGCTCACCCAAAGAGTGCCTCCCCGACTTCTGTATATAAAATTTCTGGCTGTAACTTTTTGTAAATGGTTCCACTAGTTTTGTCATGGCAGGTGTAGTCGTGGATTGTTTTAAAAAAATCTTACTTTTTTATTCCGACATAAATGTTGGCTATATTTTTTTAGGAAGCTGCGAGAAAGTAAATTCAGCAGCGACTATCAGTTTCCCAGTGACTGCATTGGTTGTATATAGGAGTTCAGGAAGGGAAGAGGATAAACATAAATAATACTGGCAAAATACATCGAGGAAAGTCATCTTGTAATTTATCACCTAAATCAAATCCAGGTCAATATAAAATGTGGTTTTCATGTGTATGACTATATATACAGAGAGAGAGAGAGAGAGAGAGAGAGAGAGAGAGAGAGAGAGAGAGACAGAGAGAGAGAGAGAGGACATTCATCTATGTATTCTATCTCGGTGGATTTTGAAGTGAATGTTAATTATTCAATTTTGTCTTGTGTCTGTCTCTCTGTCTGGTAAACACACACACACGCACACACAGACACACAGACACACACACAACACACACACACACACACACACGTACAGAGGAATGGGGGGGGGGGGGGGGAGAGATGTGTGAGTGGGGGTGACAAGGGCGGGGTGACAAATGAGGGGCTGTGGTGGGAGTGGTTAGGGAGGGGCGGCACCAGGCACATGACTTATGGACCTTCTTGACCAGCCGTCTGTGTGTGTGTGTGTGTGTGTGTGTGTGTGTGTGTGTGTGTGTGTGTGTGTGTGTCGCTTCTCCCCTTTGTTTTTTTTTCTCTCTCTATTGTCTTCTATATCCCTCCCTGTCATTTCGTATTTTTTTCGTCTCTCTCTCTCTCTCTCTCTCTCTCTCTCTCTCTCTCTCTCTCTCTCTCTCTCTCTCTCCATAATAAATGTTTCTATGACCGTGACTGATCGCTTCTGTGTTGAACGTTTATTTTACCTTTTTCCACGGACCTCGGCACTCCATAAGAATATTTCCCTTTCATCTTCACTCTTATTGTACGATTTTCACTCGTTATTTAGAAAAAAGTGCTATGAATGCGCTTCACAAAAATATGATAAATAAAAAAAAATATTTGAGTTTTATGCAAGAAATGGAATTAGTATATATTTCCACTATATATATATTTCCACTATATATATATATATATATATATATATATATATATATATATATATATATATATATATATATATATATATAATATATATATATTATATATATATATATATATTTACTTTAGGTGTGTCAATCTTTCCCACTCTCGTACTTCAATAATAAGCCTGGACTCCCTAGACACACTACAGAGCCATCGTACCTGTACCACACCATCATCAACACCATACATGTTCTTGTATACAGATTTTTATACAATGGCTGGCGACTTTTTTTCTCCCCAGTTTCACTCACTAAATCCAGACAATTTTTCTGTCAGAGGGAACCACTACTAACGACACCCAAAATAAATGATGCTCCACGTCGTAACCCATAAACTGAAAATAATGAATGACAAGGAAATTCATATGAAAAAAACCTTCGATCTGCAAAAATCTATCCTCTGAGGAATATAAGGAGGTTCATGTTGTGCTGTGGGTGAGTAATTGGAGGGTTAGGGTTACTGATGTCTCCAATCTGTGCCAAGAAACAGGCTAGTGGCTCAATGTGCGAGGAGGGGAATTTGTCTTGTAGCACAGGTTGTAGGAATCAGTGTCTCCCAAATTTCCCCCACAGCAAATTTCTTTCTATACTCATGATTGCTACGGGGACCTTCTTCTTTCCTGTGATGTAAAAAAAGTGCCTGGTGTTAATTCATTGGTCCGCTCAGTTTCATTATACTTCCATTAGATTCAAAAGTCTCTGTTCAACTCAGTTTTCATTCACTCCACTCCTCGATTCACACACACACACTAACACACACACACACACACACACACACACACACTATCCAGTCCCACTCTCTACACAAAACTGCCACTTCTTACTTCTCCCCTACTCCCTCTTCAAACCCACTTCACAAGATCTACCCACTTCGTCCAGTTCCACTCTCTTTACGTTTATAAATTGCCACTCCTGCCTCACTACCACACTGCCTCCACTCAACAACCCTCTCACTACATTCCCTCCCTCTCCTCTCAACCAAAGGAGGGTAACAATTCTATGGGAAGTGTCTCCATAAATGCACCCTAGCGGACACCAGTATTTTGCTACACCAATAAAACTGAACCAAGGCAACTGAAAACACAGAATAAAGCCATCACTGTTCCAGCTGCCTGAAAACTTATTATTGCATCGGTGGAAATAGCATCAGGAAGAAGTCAAAACGAAGTCAATTCACACATACAATAAGTCATCTCTAACTTGGTGAATAGAAGTATAGAAGTTCGACTATTGCTCCACTGACCAGACCACTCAGTGACACTAATGATTGGTGGCAGTGGGGTGGCAGTGGACATGACTTTTCTGTCTGGTGTACAGTCAAGAGCACTAATTAGTATACACCTCTGAAGATGATTTTACTGAAGATGATTTTACTGTCTCCAGGTATTTCAAGCACACCTGAATACTTATTAGTGGTGGTGATTGTACAGCTTGTTTCCTCTACCCCCTTTTTTTCTGTCACATTGATGTTACTTCAGCCTTATATAGCCGAGTCAGTCACCTTCCCTCTCGTAGATCTCTTCCAACCACACACTTTCTGCTTCATTACCCTCCAAATAGGACATCTCTTCACATCATTTACATGAGAGAGAGAGAGAGAGAGAGAGTGAGAGAGAGAGAGAAGAGAGTGAGAGAGAGAGAGAGAGGAGAGAGTGAGAGAGAGAGAGAGAGAGAGAGAGAGAGAGAGAGAGAGAGAGAAGGAGAGAGAGAGAGAGAGAGAGAGAGAGAGAGAGAGAGAGAGAGAGAGAGAGAAAGAGAGAGAGAATAGGTCGACATAGTTGAATAGAAGGTGGACATAGAATAAATAAAAAGTATGAAATAGATTAGAATAAAAAGGATGACATATAATAGAATAGAAGGTGAACATAGAGAAGAATAGAAGGTGAACATAGAGAAGAATAGAAGGTAGACATAGAATAAAGATGGTGGACATAGAATAGAATAGAATAGAATAGAAGGTCGACATAGAATAGAATAAAGATGGTGGACATAAATTAGAATAGAATAAGATACAATAGAGATGATGGACATAAAATAGAATAGTAGGTGGTGGACATAGAATAGAATAGATGGTGGTGGGACATAGAATAAAATAGAAGGTAGACGGACATTAGCAGGGTGACGAGGGTGCCGCAATAACTGTCCATCATCACAAATGCCTGCTAATGTGAGCCGGGTGCGTTCATTACTGGGGCTGCGTCGACCCCCATATTGGACACACGGCCTCGTCACCTCATGTCCGTCAATTAAGGAGAGTAATCTGCTGTGGCAAATATAATGTATGTGTGTTTGTGTGTGTGTTGTGTTTGTGTGTGTTTGTGTGTGGGGGGTTGTGTGTGGGGGGGGTGTGTGTTTGTGTGTGTTTGTGTGTGGGGGGGGGGGGGGGGGGTGGGTGTGTGTGTGTGTGGGGGTGTGTGTGTGTGTGTGTGTGTGTGTGTGGGTTTGGTAAGCTCCATTTTGACCTGTAAACTGTTCCTTGGTACAGGTAGCAGGTTTCAGGAGTCTCCAGTATGCCGACATTATCAACCATAGTTATTGCTGTATGTTCACTGGATGACACAGATTCCTTCAGCCGGACTACACAACTGACCACCTACTAATAATAAAAAGGAGGTAATCTGTTTCCTGGCACATTTAGAAGCATTCAGTAGACTCCCAATGGCCAGTCACCTCCTACATACATTGGTCCACTTTAATCATTCACCAGTGAGCGAGGTGGTCGATAATGATTTGGGGGTGGTATTTTTTTTTACTCGCGTGTTAACTGAACCTGACAGTTGTGTCCTCAGAGAGTCTGGACATAAGCCGCCCAATAAAATGATAAAGAAAGTTACTCGCGGTCAAAAAATATATATTATACACTCCGTCATTATCACAGGCAATAAGATGATAATTTAAAAGGCTTATATCAGTCACTGCCAATATCTTTACTGATTTTATATTAAGCTTTGTAATGTGATATAAATATATATATACCTCCAAAAGAGAGAGAAAGAGAGAGAGAGAGAGAGAGAGAGAGAGAGAGAGAGAGAGAGAGAGAGAGAGAGAGAGGAGAGAGATGAGAGAGAGAGAGAGAGAGAGAGAGAGAGAGAGAGAGAGAGAGAGAGAGAAAGAGAGAATCTGATACAAAAGTTCGTACAATAAGATCTGGGAAATAATGCACTCCAATCTCAGTACAAAAATGTGAAGTTTATGTCCGACCAAAAGCTTTTCATCGACTATAAACCCATTGCATGACATTAGTCTCACGCTCCTGAAACTTTTATGCCTCTTTGTCTGTCTGTCTGTCTGTATGTGTGTCTCTTCGTCTTTCTGTTATCTCTCTCTCTCTATTCTATTATATTCGTAGTTCACTCCGGCGCCTGAAAAACTTTGGCGAGGTCAGTAAAGCAAACATTCGAACAGGTGCGAACTGCGAGATGTTTTATGAATATGCAATCGTCCCTGGTGACCGAATCTTAAATGACGAGCCTGAGCCACGGGTATTCCAATAATCAAAGTGAATCACAACTGGCTGTGTGTGCATTGAAGCCGATTCACGCTGTATGTATGATTTCCACCGCTGGCATCGGGTACGGTAATGTTTTTTATCAATTAGGTGACGTACAGTACAGACACACCATTTATGAGAGTAATATTGTTTGTTAATCGGACCGTTTGAAATAGTTCACTAAAGCTTTGATCGTAAATTTTTCACCACATTTTTTTCTGTAGCCATAAATTTCCGGGAGCGTCATGACTGGAATATGGACGCTTGTGTGTTTATGGGGAAACATTACTCCGGAAAAAGGTTGATGTGTCATTATAGGTGGTACTGATGACTGGGAGTGATGGGGGTGGTAGTGATGGTGGTGGTGATGATAGTGGTGGTGGTGGTGGTGGTGGTGGTGATAGTAGTAGTGGTGGTGGTACTGATTTGAGATGGTGATGATGGTGATTCAGCCTTCTTTTGTCAAGACCTGTGTGTGTGTGTGTGTGTGTGTGTGTGTGCGACTGAATATGAGTGGCAGCTATGAGTGTGAAACATATGTTAGTGTAGAAGTGAGGAGTGAGAGGGTTTGAAGGTTGGAAGTAAGGATTTCAATCTGTTGGAAAGAGGGGTGTTGTGGAAAGGAAGGTTGGTGTGCTGGGGGTGGATGTGGTTGTGAGAAATTTGAAGGAATAAGGATTGTGGAAGTGGAAAATTTGAAGGAAAGAAGGGCATGTTAGTGGGAAACTTGAAGGAAAGAGGGAAACTGTGGAGGTGATGAATCTGAAGGAAGGAGGTAAGCTGTGGAGGCGAGTGGTGTACAGAGGGAGGAGGTGATGGTGAGGCATCTGAAGGAGAGAAGAAGTCTTAGGAGTGAGGAAAACCACCACCAGTCACAAGTCCACTGCTCTGGTCCAGTCCAATAACCCCACCTCCCACTCACGTCCCTCCACCACCACCACCACCTCCCACTCACGTCCCTCCAGCACTAGTGACCGCCATATTGTGTTTACCCGCCCCGAGCAGAAGGGAAACCCTCTGATTGGATCCGCTCCCCAGATCGGAAATGAAATCAAGCGTGGAAAAGACCGCCGATGAAATTATAATGTGGATTTGGTGTGCTGGAGGCGACAGACCATCACAACACAAACAGGAAGGTGTGGAAAAATGAGAACGAGGTAGGCTGGGTTGAAGCTTGGCTGGATATTGCTTCCTAAAGGGTGATGGAGCAGGAAATGAAATCAGGCTAAGCTGAACTGGATTGTGCACGCCGAAGAGTGTTAAACGAGGAAGGAAACATCAAAGCGAAGCTCAAGTGAAGCTGGATTGGTTTTTACGACTGAGTGAGCTAAGGTATTGTAGGAGAATTGGTATATAGCCACTGACTCTTTCAAATAGAAAAAGATGAACTATAAAAGACCTTGTCAGTGGGAATGTAGTTGGTTCCTTTTGTAGACTAGTTTGGATTAACCTGAAGCCCTCAATTCCCTCATAGTGTCATAACTCCCTTAAGAATAGTATATAATTTTAACCCTGAAAAAAACTTAAAGTTTTGTATAGACTACAGAGTTAACAGGACTAAGAGCGAGTTCCATCTCCAAATTTCCATAAAATTCGTATTCTATTTATTTATTGCAGACCTGCGAAATTACAGACATTTTATATCCCTGATTATTTTAATTTCGCACTTTTCTAGAATCTCACATGCTTTCTTTTTCCTTCATACTATTTTTTTTTCTCGTATTATTTTCCTTACTTAAACGTGCTGCTAATTTTTCATTTGTTTGCTTTATTCTGTCAATTAATTAACTCTTTTATATTATCTTTCAGTCCATTAGTATTAATCTTCATACCATTATATTGTGAATCTCATTCTTTCTTTTACACAAACTCTAGTACTTATCTCATTCCTTGATGCTCTCTCTCTCTCTCTCTCTCTCTCTCTCTCTCTCTCTCTCTCTCTCTCTCTCTCTCTCTCTCTCTCTCTCTCTCTCTCTCTCTCTCTCTCTCTCTCTGTGACCACTACGGCCCTCACTATCTCTGCGCCACACAACAATCTTGGCAGCAAACTTGACGTGTTCCCAGAAACTTACCTTCAACTTCCTGACTTCTAGACGTGTAGGAATTTGCCGGTGTGGAGGTGATGAGAGAAGGAGAAGGTAGGGATAAGGAGCTGTAGTGGTGAAATACGAAGGATGGGAATGAAGGGATATCTAACTTAAAGGGAGGAATCTGCTGGTGTTGGTAATTCTGGAGCAACTGATTCCTCCATACAATAATTCCAAGCAACAGAACACCATTATATTTGTTCATCTGGTCCTGTTTCCTGGCATACTTTAGAGGAATCAAGGCACTCCAATGTAACAAAAGTGAATTACCACCTTAAAGAGGAGTTTGTGTTGCTATGGGTGAATTGGAGTCTACTTGGTCTCCTCAAACAATACTACGAAACAGGTCCTCTTCTCATATGTTAAATTAGTTCATAGGAGGAATCAGTAGCCCTTTATTTCACCAACACAACTGATTCCCTCGATAATATTTTTCTACCTGTACATGTGACTATAATATCAACATAACGCACTAGTGGTGGAAACTATGAATGGTAGTAGTAAGTAGTGGAATTATAATTTTACATTCATACTGGAAACTAACTAAATTCTTCTAATGTGTTAAAAGAAATAGGTTACCAAAGAATGGATGGTTTACCGTGTGTCTCAGCCTAAACGAGTCAATACAAAACAATACGATATAATTTGCTAAGAGGAATCACGAACCTCAATTTCGTCCATAAACTTTCAGCAGTGTACTCGACCTTGTCTGGAAAGATTTGGTTCTGACTGGATAACTTTGTCTGCCAGGTACGAAACTTGTGACACTAGCAACTTCCACTCGCCACGAAACAGCTGCAGCGAGTTCCTCCCCTGTTCTGATTAGGTGTGCTGAGAAAACAACACACGTCTGAGCCAATCAAATAGTCTGACTGATGTATAGTGTGCTCTCTCTTAAGCTGTCTGTCTCCTTTCTCATAAATGCCTGTCTATTGTGCACCTGATTTATAATGGAAACAAAATTGCACCATATTCAACTCTAAGTAAAATTAACTTAGATAGATATTTTGAGTGTATTCCAGTATTTATATGTTGTAGATAAATAGTTAGTTAACACAAAATATTTGATGGATGTTGTTGCTGGTATAGTAGAAGAAGAGGTGACCCAAGGCAAAATGGTCGCTGTAATAAAAATGATTTCTCGCAGATATATTTGGAGAAATGGAGCGCATAAGACAGGAAGGGTACCCAGTATTTCATATCACTCTGAAGAGCATCAGTTATTTGCTAAGTTGGTCTTTTTTTTTCTCTTGGTGATTTGTGGGATTGTTCTTCACCGCTGTTTATACGTCATTATATACATTTCCTCCTGTACAACAAGAGGTCAAGTAATTTATATAAAATGTTCACTTGACAGCATGGTTTAAGAACGACATAGTATGAAGAGGAAGGAGTCTTTACTGTCAATGTTTTACTAAGAGCCAAACGTGTTAATAAAAGCTTCTCTTCATACGGTGTTGTCTTCTTAACCGCTTTGGGATCTGGCTGACTAGTGCAAACTAACATTGCATTATGAAGTTAAGAAAATATGTAAAGGTATACATGAGTAAAGAGATATCCATTGTGTACGTGAATATAAATAATATACGGAGGGTTGTAGTTTAAACGCTGAGTAAAAAGGGAAATCCATTGTACTGAACTTGAATGTAAATATCGTACGGATGGTGGTTGCAGTTGGTAGGTGTAAACGCTGAGTAAATGGAAATCCGTTGTGCTATACTCGAATGTAAAAAAAAAAAAAAAAATGATGGGTGGTTGCAGTTTAATGTAAACGTTGAAGCGAAGGTCACTGTACATAACGAGACAAAAGCGTCCTGTAGTCAAAACAAGGGAGCACTGCCATTTCCCCACGCCTTTGATGCAACGGCTATTTGTTTTGTCACCGATTCGGCAAATGCAATTCATGGATTGATTGTTGATTGGACCACTCACAACTGCAATCTCTCTGTTAATGAATAGCTAATACCAATTATTGTGTCATTTGAGGTACACGGGTGCGGGCCTGCGAGGAAGCGACTGAACGGCACGAATTAAACCAAACTGAAGAGGGTAAATGAAATCATGAGACGCCGAATATCACTCACGTTAAAATGAACCAGTGGTGTCGGAATGGGAGGCGAACATTTGTATTGTAGTTCCGTGCGCATTTTCGAATCCAATCTCCATGCTTTAAATCCGCGGGGATATGAATATTAATAGTTTGCAATTCATGATAGATTTTAGCTACTGTAGGTACTGTTCAGAGGGTATTCACTCACCCACTAAATATTTCAAAGAGTAAAACACAGCAAGAATAAAATGACAGGCGAATATCACTCTTTCCCCCCCGTTGGTCACGCTGAAAGTATAATGAAAGGTCATCGGATACAAAAAAAAAAAAAAAAAAAAAAAAAAAAACAGACACAGAACCAAAAAACCTATACACGATTAATAAAAAGGGAGGCAGTTATCGCTCTCTTCCTCAGTTATTTTCACTGGGAAATAAAAACACCCGACACACTCACCACTCCCCGGCCGGCCAGCGAGCCAGCGAGTGCCAGCAGTGTAGAGGGACAGAAAATGTAAATCTCCAGGAAATTAGCCGAGTTCAATATCCTGCCACCAGCACACGTGGACGCCTGCCCTCAGCCCCCAATATTATGCTAAATCAGTCAGTCATCTGTTTAGTCACACGGATATGGACGTTACGGTAAATATGAACCGACTCAGAATGTTGTTGTTTTTCAATGTGACACGGTAATGGTAAATCTGGAGCAACTGAATCCTCTAAATTATTCCAAGCAACAGAACGCCATTATTATTGCTCTTCTGGTCTTGTTTCCTAGCATACTTTTGGAGGAATCCTTTGCTCCAGATTCATCAACAGAGTCCTAACCCCTTGATGATGTTGTCTGCCCCCCACTACCTTTGAAAGCCATTGTAGTGTGTATCATACCAGGAGCATAATACCAGGAGCATAATACCAGGAGCATAATACCAGGAGCATAATACCAGGAGCATAATACCAGGAGCATAATATCAGCATACAGTATTTCCTTTATTGGATGAGAACTTTTAGCCACTGTGTGTAGTTTTTTTTTTTTTTTTTTTTTTTTTCCCCGAGTCTGAATGGCAGTAATGAAACGTTATCCATAATGGTTCCTCCTTCCTCACCGGTCTAATGATAAACTGAAACACGTTATTTAATTATCTATGCACATGTCATTGTTCATTATTATAGTCCATCATGGGAATAATCTCGTCCAATGCTGCAATAAGAAATAATAACCCTATAAAATACAAGTAGCACATAACAAACACCACTGCCTTATTTCTGGATAATAATAACGAAAAATTACACGTAGCACATAACATCACTTCACCTGAAAATTAATATGAACAAGAACATGAAGGAAAACCCTTCAAAAGCTCCGGCTCTTAATGATTCAAGTGAAATGAGTGAGAGAGTGAGTGAGTGAGTTGAACCCCTTTTAAGAAGTGGTCGCTCCAAGAAGAATGAGTGAGTGAGTGAGTGAGTGATTCAGTTGAACCCCTTTTAAGAAGTTGTCGCCCCAAGAAGAACAACAAGAACAATCATTACGATAAGACCGGTCTCGGCTTAGGCCGGAGCTAAAAATACACGTAGCACATAAATATTATAAACATTGTCTTCCTTCTTAAACATAATTAAAAAAAATACACGTAGCATATAAAAACATTGTCTTCCTTCTTAAAAATAACGAAAAAATACACGTAGCATAATTATAACATCATTGTCTTCCTTCCTAAAAATTATATCGAAAAAATTCACTTAGCATATAACATCACTTCATCTGAATATTATAATGAAAAATACACAGCATTATTGTCCTTATTCTTGAAAACGTAAACAATAATGGTGATGCTTCTGCGTTTGTCTCTTAAAGGGTTAGGAAGCTGGTGGAAGAGGTGGTAATCACATCACAGACAGTCCCCACGACAAACACCTCCTCCACATCCACACTTTCCTCGACCACACACACACACACACGTTCACGCACAGGCACGATCTCTCTCTATTTCTTTCTCTTTCTCTCTCTCTATCTCACACACACACACACACAAACAAGCAAACACACACACACACACACAAAGTATTCCCAACACCCCTGAATTGTTGTTTGACTCGTTTCGGCGCAGGTACGACTTTTGGGGGTGGGACGGGGTGGGAGAGAAGTGGAAAGTCCCAATTCAATCGTGTGTGTGGTGAGCCAAAGGAATCGCTTAACTTTCCTCACCGTGTCCTGGATGATAACTCTTATTTAAGGGGAGGGAATCTTTTTATGGTCGGGGATGGATTGGAAAGGTTATTGATTTTTACAAACTATATGCTAGAAAAAAATAACCTCCTCCCAACTCTTATTTAAGTTGAGGGGACCTTTTTATAGTTGAGGATGGATTGGAAAGGTTATTTATTGATTTCTACAAACTATATGCTAGAAAAATTAACCTCCTCCCAACTCTTATTTAAGTGGAGGGGACCGATCTTTTTATGTCTGGTAAAATATATGCTAGAAAATTTACCTCCCTCCCCCCTCTCCCCCTTTCGTTGTATGCTTATAGGTGATCTGTTTCTTCGTTTAGTTTGGAGGAATCAATAGCACTCCAATCCACACAAAATTTATTATCCCATTATTAGACTCTGCGAATATATTGGACACATTTCTTCATAGGTGAGGATGTTGGGGGGCAATATGATTCTTGGAAGAGCTGTTTGAAATCATTAGTCTTCAATTATTCGCCGACAATTAATTAGGTCTGTTTTCAAGCCTTATTTATTTTGTTATATATTTTTTCTGCTGCTTGAATTATGACATGAAATATATCTCCATTAACCAAAGCTCAAGCAAGTTGTAAGAACAATTTTCATTTTACGATACAAAAATATATATAAAGGAAAACCAGTAAAATTTCGTGTAACAAGTGCTCATTATTCAGGAAAACAAAATAAAAACAAAAGAGAAATGGAATATGGAAGAGATTGAGGGAAGAATACAGTGAAGGAAATTATAGAGGAATGGGACACAGATGAATAATTAAGGGAAAAGGTTGACAATGACACACCCTTTCCCTCCTCTTTCTCTTCTCTCTCTCTCTCTCTCTCTCTCTCTCTCTCTCTCTCTCTCTCTCTCTCTCTCTCTCTCTCTCTCTCTCTCTCTCTCTCTCTCTCTCTCTCTCTTTCTTCGGGTCCACACAGTGTGAAATCGGGTAATGCTGGCTCCTTTTTCAGCCATTACACTAAGTCTCACAGGTCGCCAGCAGCTTTATGTGTCACCCTCGCCACCACCACCACCACCACCTTCACCCTCACCACCACCACCACTACCACCACCCATTCCATCTCTTCCTCACCACCACCACCACCACCACCACCACCGTCACCACCACCACCTTCAACACAACCACCCATTCCATCTCTTCCTCACCCCCCCCCCCCACCACCACCACCTTCACCACCACCACCACCACCTTCACTACCACCACTACCACCACCACCACCCATTCCCTCACTTCCTCACCACCACCACCTCTTCCCCTGAGCCAAACAACACCACCTATATAGTTACATCTGTCTCACTAGTTGGTCTATACGCTGCCAATCCATTCGTACTTCCTTTGGTCATTTTAATTAAGTGAAGTTAACTGGCTTGAAGAAATTAGGAGATTACCGATTCCTACAAGCTACCCAAGGAAACAGAATCCCTCCGTATGAGACTATAGGGATGTGTGTGTTTTGTGACAGAATCTGGAGGACTACGTGTGCTCCAGTCAGCCCACAACAGATTACTTACTTACTTACTCCCTTTAACAACACGTCAATTAGTCTTTTTCCTTCTTATTTTTTTTTTTTTGGTTCTTCCTTCCCGTGTTTGTAGTTTTATTTCAGTTCGTCATTTTATTCTCAGGTCTGTCATTCTAGCCTTCTAGCATATTACTCATTCTTTTCCTCATTCTTTCATTCTTATCAGACCTCCTTTACACGCGCGCACACACACATTATATTCACTCACTCTCTCTCACTCTCTCTCTCTCTCTCTCTCTCTCTCTCTCTCTCTCTCTCTCTCTCTCTCTCTCTCTCTCTCTCTCTCTCTCTCTCTCTCTTTTTTTTTTTCCTCCTATTTCACTGCCACTTTCATATTCTACCTTTTTTACTCTTGGCTCAGACTGGGGAGACAAAAAATAGAATAAATAAATAGCAAAAACTAAAAGAAAATATGGAGGTAATGGGAGACGTGAGGAGAGAGGGGAAATGGGAGTGAAGATGAGGAGGAAGAGGAGGAGAAGAGAATAGAATACGAGGGAGGGGAAGAGAAGGAAGAAATGAAGAGAAAGAGGTAAAGAAACAGGTGGGATGGGGTAACGGAAAATAAATGGAAGTGGACAGAATAAAAGAAATCGTGGCAGGGGAGGCTAGGAGAGGAAAAGAAGGGAGGAAAGGAGGAAAGAAGGGAAGGAAAGAATGGAAGGAAAGGAGGGGAAAGAATGGAAGGAAAGGAGAGGAAACGAGGGTAAAAGAGGGAGGGGAGGAGAGGAAAATAGGGAGGGGAAAGAGGCAAAGAGGTGAGGTGAGGGGAGGAGAAAAAAAGAGAAATGGTGAGGAGAGGAGAGGAAAATAGAAAATGTGAGGGGAGAAGAGGAAAACAGAAAAGGTGAGGAGGAGAGGAAAAGACGTATACATAAGGGGAGGAGAGGAAAAGAAGGCAGAGGGAGGAGAGGAAAAGAGAAAAAGTGAGGGGAGAAGAGGAAAAGACGTAAGGGGAGGAGAGGAAAAGAAGGCAGGGGGACCAGACCAGCCCAGACCAGACCAGCCAGCCCAGCCCTGCCAGGCCCCGAGGCTCTCACTGTCCAAATACACCAAACAGAAGTCGTCCCATTTTTCCCTCCACACCTCAAACTCAATATATATTTCTGTCGGGGGAGAGGGGCGAAGTTTTTCCCTTGTCTCGGAGCTGGTGTGTTCATGATGAAGCCAAAAAATAACAAGGGTGTTTGTTTGTTTGTTTGTTTGTATCCCCGTGTGTTTGTTTGTTTGTTTGTTTCACTG
Source organism: Petrolisthes manimaculis (assembly GCA_034508575.1). NCBI lineage: Eukaryota > Metazoa > Arthropoda > Malacostraca > Decapoda > Porcellanidae > Petrolisthes > Petrolisthes manimaculis. The sequence continues at coordinate 45,210 of JAWZYT010000835.1, forward strand.
TGTGTTTGGTTGTTTGTTTGTGTCCCTAAGCGAATCGTTACCTTCATTTCTTACGTCCCTTGATATCACACTTTTCGTCTGTTTTTCTTTTTACTCTCTTTATCAGTCTGTTTCCTGTTGCTCTCTTTATCTGTCAGTTCTCTAAATCTACTTACCATCACACACGTCACTTTCTGTCCTCATTCTCACTGCTATTTATTTGCTGTTGTTCTGTCTGTCTGTTTCTCTGTGTCTCTGTTTATCATCTTACATCCAGTTTCCCACTCTACTTTCCTGTCTGTCTTTCGTTCTGTCTGCCTGTCAGTTTCTTTTAGTTCGTGCTAATTACCTTCCATCCTTTTTTTTTCATAATTTCTCTGTTTTCAGGTCTATCTGTCTGTCTGTCTTTCTATCTTTCTACTCAACTTCCCACACACACACACACACACACACAGTTCTTTGTACTGAAGTTTGTCTTTCTGTTTGTGTGTCTGTCTACGTTCTTGCTCAGCTCTCCCCACACAAGTCTCTGTTTTAAAGTCTGTCTGTCTTCTGTCTGTCTGTCTGTCTGTCTGTCTACACTCTTCCTCAGCTACCCCCCACCCCACCACACACACACACACACACATACACACAAGTTCTTGCATCCTGGAGTTACCCACTATTAATAAACATTCATTACATGCTTCATTTCGTATCATTCATGAAGTTTCCTGAGTAGTCTCAATTCCAACTGACGAGCTCCCAATTATACTATTTTACGGCAAGTGACATTCACAGTCACAAGTTGAACCCGTAAAGTTCGGCAAAAATTGACGCTACAGTAGATGGAATGTAACTGTGGTGTTGGAATGGAGAGAAAACGTGTGTGTGTGTGTGTGTGTGTGTGTTTGTGTGTGTGTGTGTGTGTGTGTGTGTGTGTGTGTGTGTGGAGAGAAAGGAAAACGTGTGTGTGTTTCTGTGTCTGTATGTGTGTGTGTTTATGGAGAGAAAGGAAAACATGGGTGTGTATTTCTGTGTGTGTGGAGAGAAGTGAAAACGTGTATGTGTGTGTGTGTGTTGTGTGCGCAGAAGAAAAACGTGTATGTGTGTATGTGTGTGTACGAGCCAGACCAGCCATGTAGTGCTGACGAGGAGACCATCTAACCCACTGAAAGAAATGACCAGCAACGAAATCATGAGAGCGAGTCGGGCGTAGCAGCCATTGAAATGTTAAATGGGAGCTGTAAATATTTTTCCAGTCAAACGGTTGGTGTGAGGAAATATAGAAAGTGCGAGTTTGTATCTGGGAATATTATGTGCTTCAATTTTATGCCCCACTGCCCAGGGACAATTTGCAATAACACGGTGTACAAGTTATTATACTCAACCCACTACTACTGTACTATGGGTGTTCAGTATACAGAGATTCTTTATGATATTGGTTTAATTGGTTCAGTGTAGATTAAGATCACACACAAACAAATGCATAGCGAAAATATTGCATTCACTAAACCAACATAAAACTTCCTGTTATCTGTTTGGTGTATCTAACTGTGTGGTAAAAAAAAATTGCGACAAGTTTACTACTACATATCTTTGGACATATTTCTGGATATTCATATAGGTAACTTACTCTAAAAAAAAAAAAAAGTTATATATATTAACACGAAATCGTAGAATTATTATTGAGACAAATAAGTACTGTACGAGCAAAGATTGTATTCCCTGCTTTTCCCTGATACACTTTGATCATTGCCTCTGAGGAAAAGATACAGAGGACAAACATCGTCCATAAAAAAAATTCCTTAGAAGGATCATAATTATGTTTTGGGTGAACAAGAGAGGGCGGCAGATTCCTCTAACTAAGCGAGTAAAAACAGTACAGATCAATTAAAGGAAGTTAATTTTCTGTGTTAATGAGTCGCACAGAGTACCTATATAGCTGTGTATATTTTTTTGAAACATTTGTCTTGGATTGAATTACGTTTACCAAAATAGCCAAAAAACTAAACGAGACAGTCGGTACATTTCCTCCGGGTTAAAAATAAATAAGTATGAAGTATAGTGCAAGGCTTATAGTCCAGTAAATATACCTGAATGATAAAAATAACAGACAAACACAACATCACACAAGCCAGGCAGGCTATCACACACACGGACCTCAGAGGGGGAGAAAAAAAATAGAACGCCAGTGATATTTTCCCGCACTGTATTTGCCTGCTGATAGCGTGGCTCGGTGAAACTGCAGAGAAGAAAATTAAAAATGGGAGTCACATTCGCCACATCATTATCCCTCAGCCTCACCCACTGGCCAGACACTGAGTACTGCCATTGGGTCTCAAAGGCCTGAATACCGCTCAAGTTGTGGACCATTAGGGGGCCAGGGAAGAGTAATAGTTTCCCAGACCAACCACCAACCAACACCTTAGACCATCCCCCACCACCACCACCACCAACACCAACCAACACATTAGACCGTCCACCACCACCACCACCATCACTACTAATACTGAGAGGAAAAAAGAAATATCCACCACTGAAAAATATTCTTGTCGATTCTCTCTAAACTGTGACTCATCTTTATGTAACTTGAGTCAGCCTACTAAAGTGCCATATTAATGTAATGTACTTGTATGTACCTGAAAATGATGTACCTTTGTTTGACGCCTTTGGCGTAATAAATTAGTTAAATAATAATATCTCTATCTCTCTCTCTCTCTCTCTCTCTCTCTCTCTCTCTCTCTCTCTCTCTCTCTCTCTCTCTCTCTCTACTTGAATTACCCTCACCTTTAGGTCTTTGTTTACCTCCCTCTTTTATCCTTTTCTCCCCTCTCTCTCCCCCATTCGTCCTTGCCATAACTCTCTCCCTGTCTGTGTATCTTACCATCATCCCACACCTCCAGTACCCTCCCACCTAACACTAATTTTCTCCACACTGTTTTACCACCCACTAACTCGCTCTAACTCTCCCAAATTTGTTCTAACTTGCCACAACAAGACTAAAGGACCCTTAAGTTCTTTGTAAATAACTTTAGATTGCTCTTAACTCCATTTTACTAAAATGATGACTTTCTCTGAGTGGTTTCCGTTGCCCAGTTCCAATAAAATATACATATTTATTTATTAGGACTTCCTAAAACAAGAAAATGGTGATTTTTTGACGGAGTTATAATGTGATAAATTGGTCACAGTATCCAGATCCTTGTGTTGCGTAGATTGCGAATGAACCCAGAAGTAGACGGGACTAGGAATACATTGAACTTAGGTCCAGTTTCAAGAATATTCATGGTGTATACGACGGCGTGGTAACGTTACGATGGCCCTGTTGTTTGTCTATGGAGCCGTCGTACCAGTACTACACCATCGTATACACCACGGATGTTCTTAAGTATGGCCCTTATTTCAGGCACTTGACTTCACTCGTTATTATCTAAAGGGCTTTATACTATACCAAGAATTTTGAAGGTAATGAGATGGACTGTAGGGGAGTGGATTGTTGTGTTGGTGGTGGGAGGGGCAGGCAGTGGAGGGTGTTGGTAGTGGAGGGTAAGGCATGGAGGCGTGGAGGGGAATGGAGGGTATTGGTGGTGGGAAGAGTGGAGGGTGTTTGTTGCGAAGGGGTGGGGGTGGGGGGAGCCTGGATTGTTATGTTGGTGGTGGTCGGGGGGGGGAGGAGAGACTTGAGTGGAGGGTGGTGTGTGTGTGTGTGTGTGTTGGTGGTGGTGCTGGGGAGTAGGAGGAGGAGGAGGGCGTGAGCACAATCAATACTTTGGTGTTTACATTGGTGGAGCTTGGAATGGCACAATCTTAATTGAATATCAGTATCAGTTACACCCTGAATGTCCTGCGGTCGTTGGCACCCAGAGTGTTTGTTGCTCTCGTGGTGCCACCTGCTCTCCCACCCTCACCCTGTCTACTCTGCTCTGCTCTGGTCTGCTATGGTTTGGTCGAGTTTGTTCTACTCTGGTTTGGTCTGGTTGGGTCTCGTCTTGTGTGGTGTGTTGGTCAGATTTAGTGTGGTGTGCTGTGGTCAGATTTAGTGTAGTGTAGTGTAGTGTAGTGTAATGTAGTGTAGTGTGGTGTGGTGTGGTGTGGTGTAGTGTGGTGTGGTGTGGTCATCTACCACTTATTGTAATTTCTTCTCCGGACAAATCGTACATCTTGAAAAAATCGTCTGTATAGGAAATCCTTTCAATCCTTTTAGAGTGAAGGATTTGCTTAAGAACAACAAACCCAACGTTCCCACCAAACCACTACACATGAAAATGCAATACCTGGTTCATAAATAATGGTACTTTTACAAAGTGTTACCAGTAAAAAATGTTGGCATCATTAGCGGATATATAATTACCGTATACACTTTCATTGCTATGCTTTCATATTAAGGCATAAATTTTCATCATCAAATATCACCAAGAGGAAATTAAATAGATAATATATATATATATATATATATATATATATATATATATCGCGAACAAAGAAAGAATATAATTATAGATTGATAAACTATGGGAGATTATGGTGGTGGTTAAACTAGACCAATACAATATAGTTGGTAAAATGTGTGTGAATAATTACAGGACACTTCCTTTTCACGGTTGTGAGGTGTTACATCCGTGGCGAGATAAGAAAGGCTGTGGGGACTGTTAGTGGTAATAGACCCCGGCGCTGGTGATGGAAATTAATGTCGCGGCGAGAAGCCTTTTGTCGGCTGGCTCCCACCCTGAGTTTTGTGGGCGGCGGGGAGATACGCCCCCTGAGGTATGCACACTACAGTCAGGCTCAGTAGTTGTTGCAGATCCCCAGACTTTATACCTTGATAATATTGTAAGGTAGAGTTCGGAAGTAGTTAGTTCATTGAAACTTTCAGTCGCAATTAAAAGTATTTCCCCAATTGTTGAATATAAAATCGAAAGAATGAAAAAAGTCCACAAGAACAGTTGCTGGATATACATTCAGCAGAATGAACAAAGCACAAAGGAATAGTCAGTTGTCTTCTTTATCACAGTTACTAGTTCTATCCTCCTCTTAAGAGTAGGGTCTCTTACCGAGAGTATGCATTTCAGAACTGCTAAAGCTTTAATGTCTACCAGAACAAGGACCTTTAAGTCTGGTACAATTTCGCAAGAGAAGGAGATGGTTATCGATATATATAATAGGACCCAAAGTTGGTAGGGCCAGGTCTCAACTGTGTTTCAGACTCTATCGCTGGTGTGTCCTCTGTTTAACAAAGTTTAACACGTGATGTTGAATCTGTGACATTGGACAGAGAATCACGGAAAAACAGCTGGCGTATTTTCTTTGAGGTGTTTAATTAATATGAGCACAATATTTCAACTTTTTAACAGAGCTGAAACACGACCCTTTCGAATTGGTAATCACAATTACCAACAGTTTGGGTTTTGAGACACAAGCTAATATTTCACCACAAAAACAGAGCAATTATCCCTTAAACGTTAATGACATTTACATTCTAACTAAGAAAACTTCTAGACAACTTTATTCTTGTTGTTAGGAATCCTTCCATAAGTTAATTAAGATATTAAAATAAAGTGTCTACAGAACTATCACTGTCCAAACTTTCGTCTCCCCCCCCCTAATGTTATGAGGACAATAAAATGAAAGCTAAAGTATGGCTGCCTGAAAGGACATTGTATAGTTTGTCATAAAAGTACAGATATAATAATACAACTCTTTTATATCCACGTGGGAATTAAGCCTTGAACTAGCGACTGTACTCGGACGAACTCCAAACAACTTGAAATGTAACAAGAAAACATCCCAGCCGTCCAAGAAGTACAATGTCCCTCCCCAAACCAAGTCAACACAAACTTTTGACTGTAGCTGTGTGGAGGAGGCGGACATTATCACTATCTTTCCACCTGATTATACTAGCGAGGGAGGAAGGACACATTAATATCATTTTACCCTGGCACGTTTATCTCTATTTAAAGTTTTATCATTAAGATTAAGGAGCGTAATTATTACACCGCGGGAGATGTAAATTCCCACATTAAAAGAATACAGGTTGAGGTGAGGCGTCGCGGGAAGTGAGAATGTATATTATTATACTGAACTGGGTGAATGTCTCTTTCCATCTCTATCATCTTTCCTCCTACATCCTAGTAACCCTTCCTTAATTTCTCCTTTCCTTCAGCACATCCTTCCTCATTTATCCTAGTCTACCTTCCTTTATCACACCTTTCCTCCTCCATCCTAGTCACCCTTACTTCATTTCATCCTTGTCACCTTTCATTCATCACACCTTTCTATCCTCTCACCCTTCCTTCCTCTCACCCTCCCTTCACCACACCCTTTCACCCTTCCTTCATCACACCCTTCCTTCCTCTCACCCTTCCATAAGTTGGTCTATAATAAGTTCCATAAATTCCATGATTAAGGAGTACTATAATATTGAAGGTAAATTGGTGGCTAATGAATCTTTCTTGAAGGTAGTAGTCTCTTCTCTTTACATTGGAGGGCTGTTAATTCCTCCAGACTAGGCCAGGAAACAGACTACTTCAGTACAAGTGGAGGGGATTTGTTTTGTTGCATCATTTACAGGAATCAAGAGGCTTCAAATTTGGCCACGTGAATCGACACCCTTAACTATGCCATTCGAGCAGCTCAATCAATCAGTTTCAGTGTCATGTTTCGTGGTACAATCTGGATGAAACCGTAGCCTCCAAGTTTCGGAGACAAAATCATAGACCCCTTAATGGAAGAGTACAGTGGTTGTAAATAAGGAGCAAATAATTCCTCCAAAATGTTCCAAGCAACTGCCCAACATTATTTTTGTTAATCTGGTCCTGTTTCCTGGCATACTTTGGAGGAATCAAGACGCTCTTATGTACCAAAAGTAAATCACCCTCTTTAACACTACCGTTGACCTCACACATAAACTGACCTGCCAAAGCAGACTTAATTATCTTAATCAGTCTGAATAGGTCATTACCTCAGCATCGGCAATTTCCCAATGTCAATAAATCGGTAACATAGGAGTAGTAATTTTTAACCCAGCGTTTATCCATGAAAGAGTAAATGTGTTCGTCGTTGAGTAGAAATATGGCCTTAGTAGCATTAGGTCAATAAATATATACATACTTATACAAAAACGAGAAGGTGCAATACACATGGCGACACTTAATTTCCGATTACAGTACGAAATATTTGTGTAGGAAATTATAATGAATAAATAACACTGATAAATGATACAATATGTTAGGAAACGTCGTGTAAAACATATAATACATTTTGTCCAAGAGGCTTCATCACACAGGCCATGCAACCCCACAAGAGAACGAAGGCAAAATATTTTCCCTGAAATTTTGTCATCCTTTCGAAATTTTGTGGCCACTTACCAGTCAGCTATTCATTGGGTCATTGTTACCCTTGATTTTTTCACGCTAACGACATCCTCTTAAAATGTATCCATTATTTTATTACATCTACTTAGTAAGTTGAAAACGTTATGCTCTCGCCCCCGTATGTTTGTCTCTATAAACAAGGTGTCTATCTGTAATTAATGAACCTATACTCACATTATCTAGTGGACAGAGAGGATATGTGCCAAGAAAGGAGTGAAGGATTACACAGATCAACTCAATTTACTCCACTAAAATGAAGACAGGAAAGTCAGCGAGTGTCTAGCGAGGAGTGGAAAGTGGTAAGTGCATAGGGTCTTAGTGGTCAACTTTAAACTCACGACGGGCATAAGCTTGGTGAGTAAAAGTTTATAATTAGGAACACCAACCTACACTGACATCTGACTAAATGTTTTCTGGGTGTGTGGCCATATTTTAATTAAGTCTAGTCGCCACTCTGATCGAACCCGGCTCGTCAGGTCAGTATTACCAGACATGACTATTATGCCACCAAGGAAGGAAGGCTATAAGGTCATTACATTTCTTGATTGTACCGTAATAAGTATCCTCAGTATATTATTTATCCTGTCTAATGTCAGACACTTTAACTCGTCACAAGGAAAACAATGAGGATTACACCTTATTGTTTATATATTGTCCCTACCGGTGTGAAATAGAATATGGACACACATATTTATTTTGTTGTAGTGAATCGCTGCCTCACGTCCACAGTTTTTAATAATTCTTGTACACTTACACTTGAACAACATTAATTCCATCTGAGCTGATTAACCCATAAACCGCGGATTGTATGCTCGAAAATAATAATATGGTTATGTTCATTCAAACGAATTTAAACTCTGCCGCACAAAATACCTGACATGTAAAGAGTTAAGAAGAATGTTTCGTAGTTGGAGATTGTTTTACATATCCCATCAGGCTCCTCTATTCAGATACGTCATCAAACCGTAATGTAAAACTCAAATCGAAATATGAGTCTAATAATCTATTAGCCATTATATCTAGTAAAATATTGCGTGCAGTTTCAGTCACATTTTTTTTATTCCTCGCCGTCACATGACACGACGCTGTTAATTTGGCCGTCGATACGTATGCAGGGAACCAGTTGCTGAATATACTGTCTGGAGTTGTGTAAAATAGAGAATATGAAACAACTACCGGTATATATGAAAAATAACTACTCAGGCAAATCCACGTAGGCTAATTAATTCCTCTGCATCACTTGAAATTTGGTTCCTGAGATCGTTAGAGACCAAACTAAAATAACTTTGACTCCACCCAGACCAAGCACTCATCCAGCAACACCCATTTTTCACCAGCTATAATAATTTCCTGGCTCTGCTTCACCGACCGTCACATTTCCAACTCATCACACTTTTGCCTTTCTTCATTCTCACACTTATTATTTTCTTTTTACACACTGTGGGGTTCAAACAGGATCGTGTGGTTTGTGGAGGGAGATATATGCATTACATCCTAATTTCACCTTTCTTCATTCCCACACTTCTTATTTCTTCAAACACGATGGGCTTGAAACAGGGGGGGGGGGATGGGAGAGGGGAGGGAGGAGGGGAGGGGAGGGGAGGGGGGATTTATGCATTAGTTCACAAGAGCACTCGGTTCCCACATCACGTAATGATCATGTTTATAAAGGTTTGTTTACAGTATGTTTATGTAGGGTTGTTTACAGTTTGTAGTCTTGTTCTGGCCCTTCACTCATCACAACACCAACAACATCACACCTGGTCTTCTGGCTGCCACTCCCATTAAGGGGGTGTGGAAATAGGGGGACAGGCTTGGGGAGATTTGGGGGGTGCAGGAGTAGGGGGACAGGCTTGGGTGGGGGGGGTTGTAGGGTATAGGGGGGTGCAGGAATAGGAGGACATGCTTTCTGCCAACCCCAAGCCTGTCCCCCTATTCCCCCAGTCCCCCCAAGCCTGTCCCCTACTCCCACACCCCCTTAACATTTTCGGTCACTGATGGTTCCGTCCTTGGAAAATGTTCGATGCCCCAACAGATAAGAACACGCACCAACACACTCCCTTCGTTCTTTTCCTCTACCCTCTTTAATCACATGCCATTCAAACTCAGTGTTCCAGACATCTCTATTGGATAGGTTCTCGATAATTTATTCTTTCCTTTCATTACCTTGGGAGTGGTCTTTTCTTGTTTTTTTCTTTTTTTTTCTGGGAGACGAGTGACCTGGGCTACTCCTTCGTACTGTATAATATGGGGAAGAACTATTTTTACTTCTTATAAAACCAGAATGGTGAAACTTAATTTTAGTGTTGGCCGAAATTCGTTCTAGAAAAATACACATCTTTGAGAAATTATAAAAATAGACTATGTGATTCAAGTGTCCACAAAGTAAAGGAAAACAAATGTTAAAATGCAAAATATTATTACAACAAAAATTAGAAAAACTTTAATTCACGAGGAAAA
>JAWZYT010000835.1:57500-65000 GCA_034508575.1 Petrolisthes manimaculis
TCGAGGCTATTCTCTCTCAGCTCTCACAATGTTAACTTTATCGAGGTCCGAGCTTAGGGGGCTGTCATGTTCTGCTGTTGGTGAGTTGAAAGCTACTGACTGACCCTTCCACTCCTCCAGCTGTGCAACAAACCAATACCAACCAAAGAATAAAGGGGAAATTAGTACTGAACTGAATATCTTTATCTCTTTCTGTGTTATAGCGAAGTAATTTACAAAGAACCACACGATCATCTTGGGAAATAATGATCAAACACGAAGTCGTAGGGAAGCTTTTGAGAACCACACATATCCTTAAAAAATCCTTACATAATGCAAAAGACAAATTTACTTACATAGACGGTAGTTTAAGTCCAATATCTGGTTAGACTAAAAGAGGATAACAAGAAAATTGCTTGGGTGGGATGTAAGTCCTTCCATGACATATTTACAATCGAAAGCAAACATTTATTATAGGAATATATTTAGTATGCTTCAGGAAAATACTCAAAGAAACCGACCTCCCATCACAGTAAGAGCAATAAGAGTTAGGACTGCCCTTTAGTTAAACTTAATTGACTGGAAAGAGTATAATCATCTCTGAGCAATAGATGGTTTCATATACCACCAAGGAGGAGAGGCTACGGAGGAGGGACACCAAATATTTTACGAATGAGAGAAAAATGGATTAACTGAAACTCATATTTTACAAATGAGAGAAAAATGGATTAACTGAAACACATATTTTACGAATGAGAGAAAAATGGATTAACTGAAACACATTATTTTTTCTAGTACGGAATACACAGGAGTGGTTCATCCATCACAATCAAATTATGAAGAATAGTTCAAGGGAATATCTTTACAACTTCACAACGTACATACATACATAAATCACTACAGACAATGCAGCTTAAAAATAAAAATACCCACAGAAGTTTTGTGAGATGGTGCATGGGAATGAAAGACGAGGCCAGAATGAAATACCCATAATTTATAATATCTACACCTTCTTAGCCCTTATACCGTCTATATACAAAGCACATTATTACCAGACTACACAACGTCGAATCTAAAATGGGTAAAGAAGTATTGGTGATGGTGGTGGTGAAAGATGGTGCATGAGGGGGACTATGATGAATGGCCGGAGATGAGAGGGAGGGCGATGAAGCGTGAAGGACAGGAAGGGGTTGAGACCAGCACTGGGATAATGCAAGAGACAGTCAGATGCAGAACAGCTCGTGTGGGGGAACTGTTTAAAGGGAGGTAAGCATTAAGGACTCGGTGATCGTGTAAGAATATTGGAGGCTTCTGTTTCCTCCTGACTATGCCACGAAATGAGCTCCTTCTGTATAGGTGGTGTTTCGTGGTAATATTTGAAGGACTCGTTTACCTCCAATTTTATCACTACATCACAGGGTCCTTAATGTTGGTACCACAATTATTGAGGTCCAGTGAGTCCTACAAACTTTGCCACGAAACAGATTCCCTCAGTAATATGGTAGTTTTCTGGCATAGTTTGGAGTGTGATGTAGTCCACCAACTCGCCCACCACGGAAATCACCGGTTCTATAGATAATTAAAGAAGTATTCTGTTGTTAGTAAAGTAAAGTAAGGATTGTACTGATTACGTCAACCTATATTTACCACATGAACAAATGCCCGGGGAACTTGCTAACTGAAGTATATATATATATATATATATATTTTTTTTTTATCTTCTTCATTTTTCTTTTTGTATACCGGTACATAGGAGGCGACAGTTGCTCTCCAATTTGCTGACAAAAAAAATTACCCTCTCACATGTATGGTTGCGGACAATAGTTTGTTACACACTTTTAGGATTTCGAACCGAATGAATGAATCTCAGAGTTTTTTTTTTTTTTTTTGTATTTTTGTGGGTGATGTTTACCTTTTGTTTTCATTTTTTTGGGGTTTGGTACAATTTCAAAGGGGAAGAAAAAACTACTGAGTGACTCTACACTTATGGGTTCTGAAAGGTTACGTTATCTCCCCTATTAATTTTGTTTGATGGTTTGTTTTTTATTTTTGGTTAGATACCATAGAAGTTCAGAAAGATACGAAAGGATAATGGTCAATCCTCACTAAATAATTGAAAAAGAAAAAAATGAACACAGGGGTAAACAGTTTTGGTGATTCTACGTTAAGGTATCAAAGTGAAGAATGTATTAACTATATATATTATTAAAAATTAAAATAAAATATTGGTTTCATCTGACAACAGAGAGAGAGAGAGAGAAGAGAGAGAGAGAGAGAGAGAGTGATTAGTGTGTGTGTGTGTGTGTGTGTGTGATGGTGTCAGTAAGATAAACTGTGGTGGTAGTGCGAGGGAAAAGAGAGCCGTGATTGTGAGAAAGAGAGAGACTGATGGTGAGAAAGAGAGAGAGAGAGAGAGAGAGTCGTGGGGAGAAGAGGAGAGTATAGTGGTGGTGATAGTGTTGGCGGTGGCGATGGTGCATGGAGAGACTAAGAAAATGGGGGTTGTGGAAGATTGATGGTGGTGATGGTGGTGAATAATATGTAAAGAGTATTATTAAGAGTGGTGGTGGTGGTGGTGGTGGGGAGAGTGGAAGTGGTGGAGGTGGGGAGAGTGGAAGTGGTGGTAGTGGGGAGAGTGGTGGAGATGGTGGGGAGAGTGGTGGAGATGGTGGTGGTGGTGGTGGTGATGGTGGGGAGAGTGGTGGAGATGGTGGTGGTGGTGGTGGTGGAGAGAAGAATGGTGATGGTGGTGAGAATGGTGGTGGAGTGGTGATGATGGTGGAGAGAATGGTGGCGGCAGGGAAAGTGGTAGTGGTGGGGGTGATGGGAAGAGAGCAGAAGGAGGGGGGTGGGGTGGGGGTGGGGGGCGGCGGGTGAGACCATCTATCACCCTGGCTCTCTCGCCCCACTGGTCTTGGTAATCACCCCAGTCTGGCATAAGACACACCCCACAGCCTAACCTCCTCCTCACACTGTTCACCCCACAGCCTAACCTACCCACACCTTATTCCCTCCCTCCCCACAGCCTAACCTCCTCCTCACACTGTTCACCCCACAGCTTAACCTACCCACACCTTATTCCCTCCCTCCCTCCCTACAACTTAACCTCCCCACGCTGTTCATCCTTCCCTCTCCACACCGTTCCTTTCTTCTCTTTCTCTCCATCTCTCTCCACAGCTTATAACTTCCCACATTATCCCACAACTCAAGTTAATTTACATTCCCCACACCGCTCCGCTATTCCATCCTCCTTCCCTACATCGTCCCTCTCTCCCTTCCAACAGCTTTGTAGGTTAATGTTATTCCTCCCATCAGGTCAAGGTATCACAGTCTCCCCTTTACACAGGTCAACCTTCCCATCCTACAGCTTAGAATCTCAACCTGCTTCCCCCACAACAAAACATAATCCCCTATCTCGCTATTTCACTTAGTCCTTTCCAACAGATTATATTTTATTATTTACCATCCTAAAAAGCACAGTCCTTCCTTCCCACAGTTCATCTTTGTGCTTTCCCACAACTTAACTCTATCCTTATACAGTTTCACCAAGTCTCCACCTCACTATAAACATCTCTTACAGTGTGTGTGTGTGTGTGTGTGTGTGTGTGTTATATCCTACATCAATTTCTTTCTTACGTAATACAAGGTTGGTCTACATGCCAGTGTTTATAAGTTACTGATATGTATAAAGTTGTGAAAATTTATGGTGTCTTGGATTTCATTACATATAAGGAGGTAATACACTTTCGGTACACTAGATTGCCTTGATTCTTCCAAGGTATGTCGGGAAATTGGACCAGATAAACAACATATAATCGTGTCCTGTTGCTTGGAATAGTTTACAGGAATTAGTTGCTTGAAATATACCAACCCTGTATATTATTCCCTTAACGAAAAAGACAAAACATTTAAAACAAGGACCCGGTACATTTTCCCCAATTAGAAGAACAATGAGTATAAAAATCTTCACTCTTACAGTCATATCAAATTCTTTTCGTCTACCCTTAAAGAAAATTGAATAGTAGAACCAAATAACGAATGATGAACACTTAATTAACATCTATTTTTTTTTTTTCTCTCTATTAGGACACACTCTCAATTATGTGTTTTTTAGTTTAGCCCTAAAGATAATCACAGGCTGCACACCATAAAACCAAAATCAAGGATCATCTTGAGATGAGAGGCACACAAACACTTTAGTCCATGAGCTGAGCCTGGAACTTCAGAGAGTACCAAAAAGGTTAATAAATATTATGTGCACTTTCAGCAAGTTGGATGTCTGAAGTGTTGCGAAATTTGTATTCATGATGTATCGTAAATTTTTCACCGAAAATCGAGAATAAAGTAATAAAAATCGCAAGTCTTAAACTAAAGATCATATCAAGAGACTTCTAGTTGGTCTCATCTTATTCGTTTCTTAATTCTGCATCTTTTGGTGTATAATACATGCAACTTAGGACACAAATTTGCTTCATAATATGAGAAAAGTGAAGGAAAAGTAGACCAATTTGTAGTATTTTCTTACGACTTTGTTTACAAACTTTCTTTTGTTTCTGCCCAATCCGTATCTGGACGACGAGAACACAGATTCTACGTATTTGGTCAGTTCTCGACACTGAAACCAAGCGCTCCCAAGACGGTCTTGGTACCCCAATCCTCCGCTTGGACGACCAGATGACGTCTTGAGGAATTCTGTTTCGTGGAATACTATGGAGAAATTCACCTGCGTAATTACACTTCGCCGACAAAGTTACGGCTCCCTTAAGAATGCAACACAAATTATGACATAAATTACTCCCTTCATTAAAGATGCGCGCGCAGACTCACTCAATTTACCGACCACCAATAAAAAAAAATGATGTAAAAGAGACTGATAACGTGAATCAATCTTGAGAGGAATATTAATCCTTCCCTGAACCAAGACGATTAAAGAGATTTGTCTTTCCAAAGGTAAAAAATTAATTAGGGTTTCTGATGGGTAATAACCTTTGAAGAATTAGACATATATATCATGTCAAGAATTTTCATGTATTTATATTATAGATTTAATACACGACAAAATATTACGAGAAGTTACGAGAAGTTTAGCGAACGGGAACTACGTATATCAGTTAGTATCGACTCATATAAATAAAGTGTTGTAAATTCAGCAACGTGAAAACACACCAAAGTGCCCATTGAAAATTATCTTGTCCTTCCATCTATTAATTAAGGGAAGTAACTTTTTGTGGTCATTTTGAAGTCAATAAAACCCATCCCCTGTATAATTTCCTATGTTGGGGTTCTGTTTCCTGGCTGGCAAGATATGGAGGAATCAGTAGCCTTCCGATATTCCATAATTGGTTACTCCCTTTAATAACACAAATAACACTTAGCAGTAACTGTTGTCCTCGGGGTTATGGGCCGGTGAGAAGTTATTGGTAAAAGGAAGTAGTACAGTATTTTGTTTGTAATTAATTGCGCCGTAGCGTCAATCAAGAGGCATGCAACTATACCTACAAGTAGACAAAATCAATGAGAATCAAATTACTACAAAACACACACACACACACTCACACACACACACACACACTCACACACACACACATATTTTGATAACATAGCAGAATGAAGTACAGTTGGTGTTTGGAAGAGAGATAAATACACCACAGAAAAAAAAAAACATTGGTTAAACAAGGAAGGAGTACAGTTGGTGTTTGGAAGCGAGATAAATACACCACAGACAAAAAAACAAAAAAACAAGCATAAATGTAAAGCGTTATAAAATAGACTAGAGGAGCGTTGCTGTCTCAGTGAGTGGAAGCTAACAATGGAGGCGTCAGTACGAGGCTGTCTGGCACTGACATCTCTGTCTGGATCCACCACACCAGGCCACCACAACACACACACACACACACAAACTACATACATGCATATCTAACATACATATTTGACATAACATACAAATATATATACACATACTTATACTTAGACATACCACTACACCGGGCCACGAAACACACACACACACACACACATTCATAGATACATAACACTATTCTTAGACATTTACATACATACCACCAATCCAGAGCACCACAAGCCACACACACCTACATACATACATACATAACACTACACATGCCACCACAAACCACACACACATACACATACATACTGTATATACATAACACTATATACATAGACATTTACATATACACATGCCACCACAAGTCACACACACACACACACACACACACACACACACACACACACACACACACACACACACACACACTACTCTACATATATATCACAACACTTACACATTTGCAAACCACTACACTTTAATATTACTACACCTCCCAATCAAGCCATTTGCAAATCACTATACCTGCATCCAACCGTACAGTCATGCCCAATAGTTCTGAAACACCATCGAATTAAGTAACCACGAAATTGCTTCAGAGAGAGAGAGACAGAGAGAGAGAGAGAGAGAGAGAGAGAGAGAGAGAGAGAAAGGGGGGTCAGATCCATCCTTCACGTGTCACAGGGCCAGGACGCCAGCCTAGAGTAAATGGTGCGAAGAACTGTGTGTGTGTGTGTGTGTGTGTCTGGGGGGGGGGTATGTGTGTGTGTGTGGGGGGCTATGTATGTGTGTGTGTGTGTGTGTGTTCTCGATCCCCACAGGCCAATCTCTAAAGCTCTCACCCCATCTCTCGTCACACCTTTCCTCCCTTTAATCTCTTACTTCTTTCACACCATTTTATCTCTCTCTCTCTCTCTCTCTCCCTTTCCTCCATTTTCGCCTCTCCCTCTCTATCCCTATATTCTTTCCCTACCCAATCCCTTTCCTTCCCTTCCCTTCCCTTCCTTCCCTTTCCATCTTGCAGCCTTCCCTTCACCTCTCTCCCCCTCTACATACACAATCTAATTTCTTTTCCTTTTTTTTACTCTTCTTTTCCCATCACGGAAGCAAAAGAACACAACAACAAAAAATGATTACTCTTTGTATCTCACTCCAGACCTTTCTTTCTTTCTTTCGCTACGCTTCCTCTGTATTTATTTACCAATCTCTCTCTCTCTCTCTCTCTCTCTCTCTCTCTCTCTCTCTCTCTCTCTCTCTCTCTCTCTCTCTCTCTCTCTCTTTCCGGCGAGCATCAGGACCCATAAACTAATGATCTACGAGTCTTGGGATTAATCAGGCTAATGACCTGATTAATATGTAACAACCAAGCCTCCTTCTCCTCCTCCGCCTCCTCCTCCTCCTCCTCCTCCTTCTCGATCTCCACCTCTTTTTCCTCCTCCTCCTCTTCCTCTTCCTTCTCAATCTCCATCTCTTTTTCCTCATCTTCCTCCGCCTCTTCCTCTTTCTCCTCTCCTCCTTCTCGATCTCCACCTCTTTTTCCTCTTCCTCTTCCCTTTTCTCCTTTTCTACCTCCTCAATCTCCTCATTTTCTTTTTCCTTTTCCTCCTCTTTTACTTCCTCGATCTCCTCCCTTTCTTCTACCTCCTCCTTTTCTTCTTCCTCCTCCTCCTCCC
>JAWZYT010000835.1:70000-97500 GCA_034508575.1 Petrolisthes manimaculis
ATTTGTTATGTTTTATATCTTCTGGTGTCAGTCATATGGTTCATAAAATTATATATAACATACGATACTGTTTTGAGGTTAATTGATTTTTATAACTGTTTGACGGCATTAGACTTCCGCTGACATGAAGGCTACAGTTTCCACCAAATTGTGTGACATAAAAACTCAAACCAATTCTACTTCGATGGTCTGTCTCTCGGCATAGTCTGAAACAATCGTTAGCCTCTACTTTCCGACTCGACTCTGTAGAGTACGATATCTTTTACGTGAAGAGATAGGATAATAATAATGTAATCTAAATTGGATCTGAATAAAAGTGCAAAATCCTCCCGAGGGTGCAAGGAACAGATAATAGATGGCGCGCACACTCACAACACCGGGGACACACACACACACACACACACCTAGCTCGCGGCCACGGTATTCTCCTTCCTGATTGGTTGAGGGGAGAGGGGAGGACCAGGGGAAGGGAGGTGTCATGGCGATGTATAGCGGGGTGCCTGCTGCTGGTGTGGCTCAGTGCCCTGCGGGACGTGATCTGAGGAGGGGTGATATCACTTTGGCTCCTGGTGATTCCTGACTGAGTCCATCACTTCCTCGCGCTTCCAGTCCTTCCATATCAAAATTATGCTCGAGTTTCCTATGGATTTTTATGTCACTTACGAAATACAAGAGAACGGAAACAAAGTGTAAGTCATTTTGTTACAAAGCCAAGCAAGAATACAAAGTAGTGTGATTTTTCTTATAGTTTTTGGATGAAAAAAATGCAGAGGATGTTGACGATTTAATTAAGAAACGAGGCGGCAAAGCACTCAACAAACACCTTCATCATCACACTTCCCGCTCACAGTGCCGGCGTTCAAATTGCCAGAACATTTTGCTTAACGTTACCTAAAGTACAAAAATAGTGAATCGCTGGAAAATCATTGTCAGACCCAAATCAATCATACTTGAATCAAAATAACTCAAAGGTGACTATGATATATAATCCTTCTGAAAATTATGTTCATGCTTTAGAAATCTTATCGCTAGAAGCAAGAAGAAAATAAAAAATAAATTCCTGTGCCATTTAATGGATAAAAAACATAATTATATCGTGACGTGAAAAGTATCGAAAGAGCTTTATAGAGTACGGGTGTTGACGATAGAAAACTTAACACCATAACATAATAGAAGGGAAAACCAGCCTGGAAAAAAATAATAAAGGCTGGTCGTATCAAAGGTGTGTAGCAGTAGACAGTCTAGTGTAACCCATAATAAAAACCCACGAGACTGTTTTGTTTACATTATCTGAGACGAATTCACCACAGCTCCCTTACCATCGATTAGGACGGTAAGTGATGCGTTTATAAGGGACGTTAAGGGAGTAAGTCACTTATTATGTTACATTGGAGCGCCTTGATTTCTCCAAAGTATGCCAGGAAACAGAACCAGAAAAGGAAAAATAATGGTGCTCTGTTGCTTGGAATAGTTTGGATGATTCAGTTGCTACGTTTATACCAACACAAAAATTTTCCCTTAAGAGGACATTATACACTTTGGAATTAGTATACTCAGTGTAGTTCTGTTCAATGATAAGCATATTGTACATATGTCTATGTAACTGTACTTCTATAATTATGGCTATAACTATTAGAATATATTACGTGCTTATGTCTTTAACTACTACTACCTATTCTCTCTCTCTCTCTCTCTCTCTCTCTCTCTCTCTATTACATATTACTCCTGTATTAGTGTTTTTATGCGTCCCTGGTGTTGTTATCTTTCCTTGCCTGTACCACCTATGCATTGTCACCGTCGCTGCCTTGTGTTACATGGCGTGACAACCTTGTATCAATAACGTTAACACTCATGGATACCTCGACCCTCGCTATACATAATTGCATATTGCCTCATTTGTTATCCGTTATTTATTTATTATATTGTTGGGTACAGAGCTTTGTTATGTCCCATTTTTTATTCTGAAGTTGCGTTACGGTACCATGGAAATCAATATAGACAACAACCATTATTAAAGAGACTAATTCATAGTTTATGTAGCGTTTTCGTATTTTCTGTGTAACACCAGCGAGTATATTTGTTACACAGAATTCCTCCGTGGCCTTCTACTAAAGTTTGAAATGTATGAATCCTTTAGAAGTGACATATATGATATAAATTACACCCGGACTAACGCAAGAAAATTAATGAAAAACTCCCGTCGTCACTATAGCCAATTAAATATACCGGTACCCAATACAGTCTGGTATCTCATCAACATATTGTAATGTTGTTTTTTTCTTAGTGAACCTTGGATATTAAATAAACACACCGACACTGTCTTTGTCAATTCCTCTGTTCGTCTCTGTCACACATTCTATTCGTCTCAGTCACTACCAAAATTCCTAAGATATTCCCTACCTGCCTCTGTTTCTATAATGGACTCTGTTTGCCATCGCTATCGTCAATGCTAAGTTCTAATTCCTAGCCTCTGTTGAATATAATCCTCTTATTCTCTCTGCTTCTTCTGCTCTTTCTTTATCCATATATGTTCCTGTCACACTCGTTCTTCGTCACTGCCTCTGCATGCTGTAATTTTCGCTCTTCGTGTCACCCTTAATATTTTTCATTTTGTCGTTTAAGCACGTGCGAGTTGAAAATATGATGATAATAAATTCAAGGATGGAATGTAACCCCGAGTCAAGTGAAGCAATTTCCAGGTCGTGCGTTGTGCTATAAAGAGAGAGAGAGAGAGAGAGAGAGAGAGAGAGAGAGAGAGAGAGAGAGAGAGAGAGAGAGAGAGAGAGAGAGAGAGAGAGAGCAGAGAAGAAAGATAAGAGAGTGATAGGACCATAGATATTGTTATGACTCATTGAAGCACTATATATGTTTTTGTAGCTACGCTACATGATACTTCATTGTTGCAAGTAGTATTATCTAGTTATAGTCTGTACAAACAAGGCCCTCGTATATATACTACATGTGTTAGTATACAGTAGATACAATAGTAAATTATATCAGAGTATCAGGGAATAACTTGAATTGACCTTGAACTTGCGTGGTGGAGGGGCTGAGCCAGGATCTATTATTGATTAGCTGGAAACTGTGTGTGTGCACCGGTACCTCATTAAGGGTTGTAATGTGGCGTGTGAATCCCTTAGACTTTCATTCAGACATTCCTCTTGATAAGGCAGGAGAGAAGAATAATAAGAGTCGCGTGATACAATAGATTTACACCTGGTCAGCCTACACGAAGCACACAAAATGACCTGCTTCGATGGCTACCCCTAGCGAAGGTATGTAGGCTAAGAGGAAAGTGGTATGGTGCAGAATTACATATATTTTGTTAGATGTAATAAAACAAAGATAACACAAAAGCAAAGGTTGAATGTTACCCGAAATCAATGTCTGAAAGGATGAATAGCAAGATTTTTTTAAATACGAACAAGAAAATTAGGGATATATGATGAACTGAATGTTATTGTTTTTCTATGTTTTTTTTTTTTTTTTTTTTTTTAAGTAAGTCACAATCCTCCATAAAATTATAAACACACAGAAAGGGAAAAAAATATTAAGGGCAAGAGGCATGAAAAGAGACATTGGTAGGTATAAGAGAAGGAGACAAGGAGAGGAATGAACAGGGTAAGAGATAATAACAGAGGTGGGTAAGAGACTAAGAGACTGGGGAGAGAAAATTATGCGAAAAGAATATGAATTGCAAAAAATGTGAAAAGTAAGGGAGAGGAGTGCAAGGTGAAGGGTAAGGGTTAAATTAGAGTATATAATTATGGGGTACGAGGCTGGGCAGTATGTATGTACGTATAAAAAAGATATATGGTAAGAAATGTGAAGACGACAGGCAAAACAAGATGGAAAGTGACAGGGAAAGTAAGAGAAGGTCAGGAGGCGGGGGTGAGATGTGAAAAAAAAGAAGTATGATTAAAATTTATGAAGATAGCAAAGTATGGAGGAGGAGGAGAGAAGGAGGAGGAGGAGGAGGAGAGAGAAGAGGAGGGGAAGGAGGAGGAGTAGGAACAAGGAGAGGGAGGGGGTGGAGAAAACAGAGGGGAGGGAGGGGGAGGAGAAGGAGGAGAGGGTAGAATTAGGAGGAGGGGAATTATGAGAAGGAGGGGGTAAAACTAGAAGGAGGAGGAGAAGGAAAATTATGAGTAAGAAGATGATGAAGATGAGGGTGAGGGTAATAGCTGAATTAAAGAAAGGGTAGTTGAAGGGGACTGGGCAGGATGACGTATGCAGGGTAAGCCACGAGGTTAACCCCCCAGTGAGTGTACACATCATTATCCATTTAGTTTAATGCATATAATTATTACTGCTGTTGAGACGAGATATCCTCCAGCTGTGTGGGTTGTGCTGAGAGAGAGAGAGAGAGAGAGAGAGAGAGAGAGAGAGAGAGAGAGAGAGAGAGAGAGAGAGAGAGAGAGAGAGAGAGTGAGTTACAGGTACAATATACACCCACCCTAAAACCCAGAGAGAGAGAGAAAAAGAGAGAGAGAGAGAGAGAGAGAGAGAGAGAGAGAGAGAGAGAGAGAGAGAGAGAGAGAGAGAGAGAGAGAGAATGTGTCAGAAGGCATGTGAATAGACCACTAAAACGAGAGCTGTTAATCAGGCCTTACTTAGTGGCTTGTTGACTGTCAGTGTATTGAGTCTCTTCCTTTCCTCCCTGACACTCTTCCTTTCCTCTCTGTCTCTCCTCACTTCCTCTCTGACTCTCTTCCTTTCCTCCCTGTCTCTCCTCCTTTCCTCCATGTCTCTCCTCCTTTCCTCTATCCCTCTCCTCCTTTCCTCTTCCAACCCTCTCTTTCGTTCTCTCATCTCATATATTTGCATTACTGTATTTCCCTACTTCTCCTAAACCCCGTGTGTCTCTTATCCTCCCTGCACAATTATACTTTCTCCTCCTCCTCATTACCTCCAAGACTCCACTATATTTTCTCCACATGCTCCTATTATTATCTCCCTTCTTTTACACTCCCTGTTACTTCTCACTTCCAACTACATAATAATCTTTTTACCCCTTCCCCCACCTTCTTACCTCTTCTCTTTTACTATAATATTCTCTCCCTCACCTTTCAATTATTTCAAGCTTTTCTCTTACCCTACAAAAATACCCTTACATAACTTTATATATACATAATTAATTTCATATCCTTACCAAAAATTCTACTGTGGTTCTGTTATCAATTGTACAAGTAACCCCACAAAATGTACACAAACTATATATAGGGTTGTCTAGGGAAGATTTTAGCAGTTTCTTATTTTTGCGAGGCGGGCAGGATGCAGAGAGATTAGTAGCAGCTTCTAACTAAAGTGTTGCAAGAAGTTACCCCCAGCCAGCCAGCCAGCCCTCCTCAGCTTTGCCTCTATATACACCACCACCACCCCTACCACCACCACCATCACTACCACCACTACCACCACCACTACCACCACCACCACCACTACTACCACCACCACCACTACTACTACTACCACCACCACTACTCAGCTTTACCTCTATATACACTACCACTCTATATACACTACCACAACCACCACCACCACTACCACTACCACCACCACTACCACTACTACTCAGCCTGCCACTACCCCTGCCACTGTGTAAATAACGAGGAGTTCAAAATACTTGCTCACCATGCGGCCACACCTGTCCCTTCCCTACACACACACACACACACACACACACACAATTTATGCCTGTGTATGTACAGTCTGCGGCAAAAGTCCTGTCGCCATATTTGTGTCAAGCCGAGAATTGTAGTATGGAAGTATGGAAATATTTGCTTCAGAGGTTCATCAACTGAAAAGCCAGAGGGA
This sequence comes from Petrolisthes manimaculis, assembly GCA_034508575.1. Lineage (NCBI taxonomy): Eukaryota > Metazoa > Arthropoda > Malacostraca > Decapoda > Porcellanidae > Petrolisthes > Petrolisthes manimaculis. Next base: position 75,815 of record JAWZYT010000835.1, read on the forward strand.
CTTATTAAATTGCCTCCCTGATATTACAATTCTTTAAGGTGAATGTGTTTGTTCGATGAGTACCCTTTATATTATTCTTCAAGTAGTGCCGAATGAGGAGACACGACTTTTTCCGCCGACTGTACATTACATTTCATCTGCTTTGGTTCTTGCTCTTCCTAACCTATTATTTGTCGTTTGTTCTCTTTCATTCCTTATTCATTCGTTTATCATGTCATGTTTGGACGCTAGACACACATGATGCTTTTCTACTTATTGTCTCTCTTTACTCTCCCTCTCTCTATGTTCATTCCTTTCCTCTTCCTGTTCCACCTTTCACTCTCTTTCCCTCCTCGCTACTCCTCGTTTCTTCCACTTTTCTTAACCCCCTCACCCCACCCCAGTCCACCTCCCGCCCGTTTATCTCTCTCTTTACCAACTTCCTGTCCTTCTCATTTTCCTCCTTTCCTTCATATCTTTCGAACTTCCCTTTTTCTTTCACTTTCTACCCAATTTCTTTTATGTGCCTGCTTTCCTCCCTTCTCCTCTCCATTCCATGCGACCTCCTTATCTCACTATCTACTTCTCTTATTCTCTCTGCCTGCGTCCCCCTACCATCCTCTCTCTCTCTCCCTCCCTTCCTTCCTCTTCCGTCTTCCCTCCCTCCCTCTCTCTCTCTCATCCATCTCCCCTGCCTCCTTTACTGCCGCCTGCCTGCACCCACCTGGCCCTGTTGATATAAGCCAGAGGGAGACTATACACATCTAACAACTTGCCATACACCCACCTGAACTCGTGCTGTCTGTGTTGTTCTGTGACTGAAGGCAAGATAAGGAGGAAAGTAAGGACCCTGTGTTGTAGTCAGATAATTTTGGGGCTAGTAAGTCCTTCAGAGTTTGCCACGAAACACCACCTATATCGAAGGAGCATGTTTCATGGCACAGTCAGCAGGAATCAGAAGCCACCAAGTCTCATACACAATCACAGGGTCCTTAAGAAAGACCGCCACATAAGTCCTGATAGATAATGTTTGAGGACGAGGGAGAAAGTGACAGAGAGCTAGGTGGGACTGCAGGCACGAAGAAAGTAAAAGGAAAAGAGGGACAGTTGAAGAAATAAAAGTGAGTGGTTTTGGGCTGGAAGGTAAAAAGGAAATGAAAAGATGAAAGAGACTGTCTGCCACCCGAGCAACACACTCTTCGAAGGTCATACACAATCGGGACTAGAGAATATCATAGAAGGGGACGACGACTCAAACGAATCAAATAATGGAGGAAAGACGAGAACTAAGAGTGAGCGAAGGAGTGAATGAATGTATGAAGGAAGGTAATACAAAACTGTAGGAAACGTTGCAAGAAATATGAAAGCAAGAACAGAAGGAAAGAAGGGAAGAGATAATTAGGAGACGTTGGAGAAATATTTGTATTGAAGGAAGGAGTGAATGCAAATAGTAAGAAAGAAGGGAGGGAAAAGAAAAGTAGGAGATGGTGGAGGATATTTAAGAGTAAAGGAAAGAAGGAATAGGGATAATGAGGACAGAAAAATGTTACGTGACGCTGCTTTAGTTACAAATTGTTACGTGACGCTGCTTTAGTTACAAATGCCAGGATAACAAACAACACGATGTTTTTGTGTGTTTCTTTTCCCTTACTTCTTTCTTCTTCATCCCTCTTCTGTTCTGTTATGCTCTCTCTCTCTCTTTCTCTCTCTCTCTCTCTCTCTCTCTCTCTCTCTCTCTCTCTCTCTCTCTCTCTCTCTCTCTCTCTTTTATTTTCCCTTCCTGGCACTCATTTTTACTCACGCCACCCTCTTTCCTCTACCTACTTACAACTCACCCCCACCCACCCCCTCTCGTTCCCTCCACTCTCCCTCCACTCTCGTCCTCTCCTTCCTCCCTCTCTTCCATCTCGTTCTCTCCTTCCTCTCTCACATCCTCTGCTCCGCCCTTCCTGTTTATCTCTTCATAGTTTTTTTTTATATCGCTCCGTTGGTATCACTCTTGCCATGTGTTTGCAGTCTTCCATTGTAGGTCTCTCTCTCTCTCTCTCTCTCTCTCTCTCTCTCTCTCTCTCTCTCTCTCTCTCTCTCTCTCTTTAATGCACCAAGTCATGCAAAACACACATATGATCGATATTTCTTTTACTGTATATACGGTACTTCTTTCTTGTAAATCATTAGTCTCTCTCTCTCTCTCTCTCACACACACACACGCACACACAAGCGAGCGAGAGCGTACACACACTCACACACACACTTCCTCTGTAAATCACGCCAACATCCACTTCCTCTCTGCATCTGTAATGGTCTTATGTTCCTTATCAACCCATCTGCTCCATCATTTGCATCGCCCACCACCACAACTCATGTTCTCTGTCTCTCATACAGGCGGCACGGAAACCCTATAGTGCTTTTTTTATATCGTGGCGAAAATACACCGAGTCCCCTCCTTACCTACCTACAGTATATGACCATAAATACACGTTTCGCTTACATTCCAGCGTTTGTTTATATGTTGTTGTTGATACGTATTTAAGCTAGTTGGGTACATTTTTGTTGTAATTCGTGCACATGACATAGCGGTACAGCTTAGGTGGAATATGCTCAGCTTCTTCCCCCTACTCATATACAGGTCTTAAACTCCCATTCGGGGTTACCTGGGTCTTAAGTAGGTATTGAGTGCGATAGTTTCAAATGGGTTTCAAATGCTGGGGTCACACATTAAGGGTTTCAAATAACTTACAGGTCACTCAGTGGGTCTTGGAGGGAGACAAACAAACATCAAATTTTCATCCCTGGTTGTACTGTAAACTTTATGTGCGCGACTGTACACCAGCTTAAAAAATGTCTTCAACATTATTTCCTCATGCATGCAAAAGTAAACAAAACAAAAGATCTTCTCATGGTGTGAAACAACTGGAATTTTAGTGAGAACGTTTACTCTGTAGCTTAATTCCTCGTGTTTAACAAACGGTGTCAATAGTTTTCTTAAGTACCGTACTTTTGAAACTGTGCCAAACCTGATGAAGGTGACAGAGGCAAGCACTTAAAACTTTCGGGAATTTACTCCATCGTTCTGAAATCTCAGGAAAGAGAAAAAACTATCAACTGACCTGCGATTATACTCACGTAATAGGAAGGTATACGAATGTTGGTAAAGTTTAACTTGTAAGGGTTTCACTTACTCCACCTTAGCACCTCGTGTATAAATACTCTATGTTATTATATGTTGTGACTGTTGGTTGTGTTGGCTTGCTACAAATCCACCAACCACATTCCACCACAGTCTCTTACCAGGTGATGCCAGACACAACAAGGACTACGGTAACCAGAGTGGAAAGACTGTTATATTCGGGCTAGAGCAAACGCGGAAACGTACGCATACACATTTAGATTTTATTGTTATTTGCATACGTCTATAAAGTAATGAATCTATCTCCCGAACACACACACACACACACACACACACACACACACACACACACAGAACCAAAGCCAAAAAGAAGTCAGACCCTGAATATATTATGTTGTGCCTGAGAGAGAGAGAGAGAGAGAGAGAGAGAGAGAGAGAGAGAGAGAGAGAGAGAGAAACGAATAATACTACGAGTACATTTCTCTCATAAACCTGAGGTGAAATATTTATGTCCTTGGCTCATTTCCTCTTTCCTGTTTCTCTCTTGTCTCCACCCTCCTCTGCCTCTCCCTCACTTTCTCCTTCTCAACTTCTCTACTCCTCCCGACGTTATTCCTTTCCATTTTATTCCTATCCTTGCTCTACTTCACTCTTCCCTATTCCATTCTACCATACACTGCCTCTCCCTTCATCCCCTAGAGGTGGGTGGGGTGAGGTGGGGAAAAGGGGGAGGGAGTATAAGGGAAGGTATAGTGAATAGACAGGAGGTTTATACTCTCTCTCTCTCTCTCTCTCTCTCTCTCTCTCTCTCTCTCTCTCTCTCTCTCTCTCTCTCTCTCTCTCTCACAGGGGCACTACTTGACTTGTAAAGCAACACAGCCGTAAGGAGAAGAAGGGTTTGAGTAAGATGATACTGAGGGATGTTTTCATATGATGTTAGCAGTTCCTGTACTCATCCGTTTATCCTCCTCAAAGGGTTGTTAGCACTGATCGTTCGCTCTCCAAGGTGGGCCTCCTGTACAAGTCTATATGTTAAATAAAAGAATGAATACTCGTAGATAAATAAAAAATAGTTTCTCGCCCATCACACGTTGACCATTAAGAGGGAGGAGGGAGCTTGACGTGGGGACAACTAACTGCATGCACAGGTTACATCCCCTCCGTTCCGTTCCCACCACGGCCAGTCTTAATTGACATTCAGAGTTGTCAGCGTCGACCCCGGGAGCCACATGTTGTCTCCACACCCACTTTAACATATCATTACTGCAGGTTAGACGATGGAAGGTGTAGCAATGCAACACTCTCGACGGGAAGACAATCTCTGGGAAAATTGAAAGTGGTGTCTCAAACCACAAACCCAAGGCGAGCTAATCTTCCATATTCGTCCTTGGAAGTCCTTAGTGCATGACAAAGGCGATTCCCGTGGCTACCAGGCAGGCTTATATATACGTACAGTACGTGGTTTTAGTCACGTTCACTTTTTAGATCACTGAAATAGATATTGTGGTTTAAGCTGGAGACTCACAATACCTCCCCAGTCAGGCTGAATGTACGTGATTTTAGCACGTTCACTTTTCTGACTTTGATATTGTGGTTCAAACTTAAAACTCACAATATCTTACATATGATCATTCTTCTTGATAATATTTGACTTGTACCTAACTAAGACGATCGGGTTTTCTGTAGGAATACAAGTTAATTATTTTATATAGTTTCTCACCATGATTATCTGTATTTAATATCTTATTGTAATGCTCTTCATTTTTTGTACTATACTGAACAACAACAACACTAATGTATACCCGTTTGTCTCATACACTGATAATGCTAGAATATGCGTTTCAGGTCTTTACTCAATAATTATATACTCCCAGCAATATAAATCTTAATGTCAGTCTCTCTTACACACGGACATTCTAGTTAAGCGTGTGTCCATCTGTCTCACATATTCACTAGCACGTAAAATAGTTTTTCTCGTGACGATTACAGTGATTAAAGCGACACGAAATATGGAATTGTTGAATTCCTCGATTTAATGTAATGCAGCCTAACAGGAGAGTTGTGTGTTGGTCCCTCCCCTGTCCCCTCCTTCCTCCTCCTTATACCCTTATACTGTATATATATATATATCTGTCTCTGTCTCTGTCTCTGTCTCTCTGTCTCTCTGTCTCTCTCTCTCTCTCTCTCTCTCAATTTAAAAACACCGCCTCCATTCACAGATAAACACATGGTTCATATTACACGCTACACACACGAACAGGCAAGATATACATACATACATACATACCGTATATACGTGTACATATATATACTCAAGACGCCTGCACCCTATTCCTCACTCACAACACGCACACGCCCACTTCCTTCCTCTTGGGACTTCGCCACACAAGGTTATCACAGATGGTGTAGTGAACAAGCTGTGAATTTAATTTACCATCCATATGCAAAACAACTGCATATGGATCTCTCTCTCTCTCTCTCTCTCTCTCTCTCTCTCTCTCTCTCTCTCTCTCTCTCTCTCTCTCTCTCTCTCTCTCTCTCTCTCTCTCTCTCTCTCTCTCTCTCTCGTACATAAAAACATATTTTCTTATCTATTTTACAGGACATGTTGTTGGCTGGGTGGTGACGGGAAAGACAGGTATGGCGTTGTGGTCAGTGTTGTGGGCTGCTTGGCTGTGGCCCCTTCTCATATCAGCCCAAGATTATGGATGGGGAGGAGGAGGAGACGACAGGAGTGGCTCCAACTGTCCAAGGTGGGAAGACAACCCGTGGTGCACCTGCCTCAACACTCAGGGTGGAGTCTCACTCGAGTGTCCAATGGTGTCTCTAGAAACTGTGTCTTCTGTTCTCGGTCTTATCAACAGTCCCGTCACTTTACTCAGGATGTATGACCTGGAGAGCAACATCACGGTCCTTCCTCCAGAAATATTTGATTCAAGTTCTGGAGTCGCCAACCTCCAGGTGACACATTCCAATATACAAAGTCTGGCAGAAGGAAGTTTGAAAGGCCTCGAGGATTCACTAAAGTCACTCAGTATCCAACACTGTAAACTTTCAACGGTACCTCAGGATGCCCTCCACAATCTTCAGTCTCTCCAGCAACTGAACCTTGAGGCCAATAATATAACGGAATTACCAAGTTTTGGATTTTCGAAAGTGAGCCTGAACAGCTTAAATCTTAAAGGAAACATGATAAAATTGGTTTCTGATTATGCCTTTGATGGCTTGGATGAGTCACTCAGCGAATTAAATTTGATGAACAACGACCTAAAAAATTTGCCTGTTACATCACTAAAGAAATTGAGGAATTTAACAAAGATCATGGTTGCTTGGAATCACATCACAGAAATTGACTTTCCTTCGAATTTCTCACTCCCATCTCTGTATCACCTTGATTTTAGCAACAACGAGATTCGCAAGATTAAAAGTAAATGCTTTTCTGGAATGCCTGAGTTAGTCTCCCTTTCACTTTATATGAATAAGATATCTAGTGTATCCAAAAATGGCTTTAGAGAAAATAGTGCATTAGAAACTCTATTCTTAGGCCACAATGACATCAGGGAATTAGATTCTGAGACTTTTGCCCACAATCCTAAAATACGAATTTTGGATCTTGGCAGCAATAATATCCAGACGATTCATGGTGGCCTCTTTCATAACTTACCAGAACTTGAGGAGTTGGACTTGTCACGGAACAACATCAGGGAAGTAACACAACACACCTTCAAAAATTCGTCAAAAATTAAGATACTGAATCTGGAACACAATGCCATCAGATTCCTGGAACTGGAAACTTTCTTGAACATGACCCACTTGGACTCCCTCCTCCTCAGCCACAATAATATTCAAGAAATTTACCCTGAGCTTTTTTCGTCCAATCTCCAACTCCGTATACTCAAGCTGGACTACAACAGAATAAGCAACCTAGATGATATCACATTCAGGAATACAACAAAACTACAAAAACTCTTCCTTCAGAATAACAATCTTATGAGAATTAAGCGAGAATGTTTTGCTAATCTTGTACACCTTCAAGAACTTCATCTCCAAGAAAACATGATACAGGTTATAGATACAGGTGCTTTCTCCAGCTTAGAGAGACTGGAGAGTCTGAATCTACAGGATAATGAGATTGCTACACTTCCTGATACATTAAGTCACATCTCTGTTACTCTCCGTTACCTGTATCTATCTGGAAATTACATCACCAGTCTCCACCACCAAGCATTCACTGGTCAAAGAAATCTGGATGTACTATGGCTGGACCGCAACAATATATCACATATAACTAATGGAGTTTTTGGTGATCTGTCATTTGTGCGGCAACTTCACCTAGAACGTAATCAGATCAGAGAAATTCAAGATAATGCTTTTGGTAACATGACAGACTTACGTAAACTATTCCTTTCTTACAACTTCCTGGAGTCAGTTGGACAACATACACTTCAAGGCTTATCATCCATAAAAGAATTATACTTGGACCACAACAATATGAAAGAAATTTATCCCAATGCATTCCAGAGCATGAAGTCCTTAGAAATATTAGATATATCATCAAACAAACTTTCTAACATTAAGAGAGACCTTTTTCAAATTGAACTACCAATACGGCAACTAGATATAGACAATGCTCATATAAGAGAAATTGAAGAAGGTTCGTTCGAAGCACTAATAAATCTTGAAACTTTAAGTCTACGTGGTAATGATCTTCGAAGACTTCAACAAGATTTCTTAAAGCTTACTCAGCTAAGGAATCTTTATGTAAGTGGTAACAGCTTCTTGAGTCTTGATGCAAACAGCCTCACAGGCCTTCCCAACTTGGAAACTCTTGAACTCAATAACTGTGATATTGATAACATTCCAGATAATTTTTTCGATTCCAGTATGTCTCTATGGTTCCTTAGTATTGCTGGTAATAAACTTACCTATCTCAAGCCTGCTGCATTTGTTGGCCTCAATGATCTCACCAAACTCGACCTGTCCAGCAACAGTTTGGGACTGAACAGTTGTCGAGCAGTACTAACCACGACAAAACTCGAGTACCTCTCCATCAGTGACAACCCGACCAGGGATCTTTGTCCAGGCCTCGGGGAACTGAAAAGGTTACGGGAGCTGCATGCATCCAATATCCACATGACAGAAGTACAACCAGCAATAATGGAGGAGTTGCGACGCCTAGAAGTTCTAGACGTATCTGGTAACCTGGTCACCGAATTTCCCATCGGCAGTTTCCTTGGCTCGTCTCTCCAGAGGCTGAATCTAGCAAATAACCAATTGCAGCAACTTCCTAATGCCATATTCTTTGATCGCATGATGCAGTTATCAAGCCTCAATGTATCTGGCAATCCCCTTCGGCAGCTGACGGGTTCTCAGGTGAGGAGGGACATGACACTACCAAGACTGGAGCAACTCGAGGCGACTCACACCAACCTGACCGTGTTGACCAGCCTGGAACTCACCCATATGCCCGCCCTCAGATCACTCAACCTACAACATGCCGCCATTAACAAAGTGTCACCTGGGGCTTTCAAGAGTCTGACTCAACTGTCGCACCTCAACCTGGCCCACAACATGCTGGAGATCCTGCCTCGGGAGCGTCTGCGGGGTCTTGTCATGCTTACTCAACTGAACCTCACTCGAAATAGATTGAATAAACTTGATCAACTGCCACCTGACTCCAAAAACCTCAAGGTAAGCTTTATATTGTAAGTTTTGGTGTAGAAGAACTCTGTACCTCTCCAATTAGTGAAAACCTCTCATTTGTGAGCTTAAGATTTGATGAGTAAAAACCATGGGTAATTATATAAAGGATGATTATGATGCTGGTTGCAAGTAATAACAATGAGAGCTCGGATCACCTCTTTGACCTGATGTGATCAACAGGTACTGGACGCGTCAGGCAACATGCTGATGGAGCTTGAGGAGGCTACACTTCGACACACAGAGGGTCTGGAGGAACTTATTCTGAAGGACAACTGGATCACTGTCATCCATCCAAGAGCCTTCCATCATCTTCCTTATCTCTCTGTTCTCGATCTGAGCTACAACAACTTAGAAGAGCTCAGACCAGCCGTCTTCGAACCTATTGAGAGAAAGCTACAAAAGCTCTTCATTCATAGTGAGTATCTGGTCAAAGGGAGACTCATCATATACTGTAGAGTTTTTGTCCTTCTGTAGAGTACATTTGACTGGCACTCATCATAAGATTTATATTACCTCATCATTTTAGGGGTAGAAAAGCTTATTGATGAGAATATTGTAATGAGTCGCAGCTATCACAAGGGGAAAGCATGAAAAGGACTTACTAAACTGCAAAGGGGTTCAGCATTCAGGTATTCAAAGACATATCCATTTTTCTTGATTAATAGCCGAAGTAAAGGTTAACAGAGTTGTCAGAGAATCCGAAATTAATCACAATCACAAAAATAATGATAAGACTAACTGATTGTGTTGGATCATTTACAGACAACCCAGTGAGCTGTGGTTGTAACACTGTGGAACTGTGGACGTGGCTACTCAACCATCCCGGCCAGGTCCAGCAGCCACGTGACCTCACCTGTGACCTACCGGAGGTAAGACAGAAATATAGTGCATAACAAACACTCCTTAGACACAATAGGAATCAAATACAACAAACGTACCCGGTAATGGGTCTGACAATAACGATGACTGTTGCACTGGTTTCATGTGATGGCTGTGAAACAATAACATCAGACATCGTCATTAACAATCACATATATTCCTTAATTCCTTAATTTATTTATTTTCTGTTATTCTGTTATGCATACAAGACTTTTCTCTAATATCATCAGCCTCTACATGGTCTGCCGTTCCTGTTGCTGTCGTCGTCGTCGTTCTGTCCTCAGCCGGTGATCCTGCGTCTGGCCATCCAGGACATCCAGAGCCAGTCATTGCTGGTGTCATGGCAGGCCACCAACTCCTCTGCTGTCTATGGCTTCAAGGTTAGCCACTCATATAATATTTTATCACTGACATCATGTGTTTCTTTTCTTTTTTCATATCCTTTTCGTTTTCCACATCTTAACATTCTTTTCAATTTACGCTCATTAACCACTTTTATCAATGCACTCTTTTAAAATTGTATCTACGAAAATTAGTGATATTTATTCAGATAATTTTGATCCTGAATTTTCCCTTTCTCCGTGTTCAGGTAACACACCGAGCCGTGGGAGGGGATGAGACCCAATCCTCACCAACTTTAGGTCTCACATCCAGAACTTTCCAGCTGCAAGACTTACATCCCAGCACAGAGTACCAAGTGTGTGTTCATGGTCTTACTCGCTCCCTGGCACAACCTCTACACCAGCCACCACCACCACATGCCCGGGCACACACTGTTGCCGCCGTGTACGACCAAGAACAGGTAGGTCTGCACTTCTGTCTGTACTATGCCTTTTGGATAAGAAATTAATATGTAATTCGAAATAAGATAATAATGAGAGTGTAATTCATCCATGTTATCTATCATTATCCACATCAGGAGGAGGAGGATGGTGTACGGTGTGGTCGAGGGTACACACTACGACCACCAGCAGCTCCCGCCACTGGTACTGCAGGGGGCAAACTGGGCCTGATTCTGGGTGCCACACTGGCCGCAGCACTGCTTCTTGGCTTTCTGGTGGCACTCATCTGGTACCTCAGGTGTCGTTCTCGAAGGCGTGGTGGGGAGAAGAGAGCCAACGGAGTTCCACCTGACTACTACAGTCATTACAAGGTGCGACCCAGTAACAACCATCACCAAGAGGACGATGACTTTGCCTGCTAGTCACTCATTCGGTGAAAACTACTAGTCTTCATTCAAGCATCAGTGTTGTGTTAGGAAAGGAAATATAAATGCAGTTATATGCATTTTCAACTTACGCAAAAGAAACTAGGTGAATGAACTTGGCAATTACTCGTCTTCCGCATTAGTAACAGGTAAGGATGCTCGTCTTACTACGGTTATAGCAAGGCAAAGTCTAAAAGTGAAATATGAAGGAACATATGCACAGACTACAGATGCATCCAGAATGATCTTGACTGATACAGTATTATACACTCTGGAACACAGTGGAATGTGACTAATCTAGTTTATTTGCTTACTTTACTCCAATGGAACAAAGGGGTACCGTAGTGATACTTTTTAGGAGACTTTAATATAGTGTTCAGGACATACAATGGCTCTACTGGCAGCTATGTCTTGTATCATGAGGTAATTGTGACAATACTCATATTCACATACACAATCATAATGTGTGTGTAATACTCAACCTTGACAATAATAAGATTAAACTTATTTCACGAAATATTATAATTCCATCCAACAGAAGAGACTACTGTAATTATAACTTAATCGCTGTTTGTTCTAAGGACAAAAATAATGTTGAACAATATCCGACATGTTACTAAAGACTGCACTTTGTGAATATTCTTAGCACAACATGAACTGACATGGAATTGATATGTGATTGTTATGATAGCCTTAAAATGTGCGTCCATTAAGCCTTCAAAGTATTCCAAACACAATATAATGGAGACAGAGATAAGGACCAAAACACACAGTGATGAAAATTGGCCTTGATGAGATTGTGACAAGGTGACCAAACATGAACTAGAGTCGGTTGGTGATTTTCATAACAGAACAATACAGTGACTGTGATTTATGAGCAGTGAAATGACTTGTGAGTTTAATTACTGAAGTGAGTTTGAACAGTGAGAGTCAAGAATGATTAATGAGCAGTAAAATGACTATGGTGAAGTTAAGTACCGAAGAGTGTTTGAGTGGTGGTCATGACAGTCAATATGAATTAATGAACAATCAATGACTATACTGTATGGTGAGTTTAAGTACCGATATGAGGTCGAGTGGTGTGATAGTCAAGATAAATAAATGAACAATGACTTTGGTGAGTTGGTGAGGTGACAGTGAAGTGTGCTATTGGGCTGGAAGTGAACCAAGCTACGTATAACATCTGTATAATTGTCCCTTTAACTACATGGTAAAAGTTATTATCGTCCAGCTGGTCTAGAAATATTGTCTCCCTTTCAGCTTCTCTAACTAGTCAACACCATTAGTGATAGGTAAAGGGCATGTCTACTACAGTTTTTCCAACGTCATATAAAGAATATTCCTGTTTTCTATTATTTATGTCTACTACAGTTTTCCCAACGTCATTTAGAGAATATTTCTGTTTTCTATTATTTGACTGAAGTGACAAAGATGTAATAATTTCCTTTTCCCTGAGTGTTGGGGCCCGTCTTAAAAGTTAAAATACAGAAGTTAACTCTTGGTACTAACTAAATTTGTAGCAGAGCTTTTTTTTTCTACACACGGTTTGCAGACTCCAAAAGCGTCCTCCAGCTTCCGTTCGTTGCTTCCAGTTTTAATGTATATTTCTATTTACTTTGTGTGGCTTCATGAATATATCCAGTGTATGTATCCCATGTCACAAGGTAAAGAAAGGGTTTTGTTAGTTCTTTTGGAGACTCGTGATTCCTCCAAGCCGTGTGATGAAAGACAGCCTCTACAACGACTCCACAAAACTGTACATAAAAACTAGATTAAGATTATCTTACTATATAAACTTTATAATTTCTAAGAGTGTCTTTTATATGAGAAAAAATATAGGCATGGAACGATTAGCTGAAAATATTTGAACAGACCAGTTTAATAATGATGATGATGATGATAAAGATGATGATGATGTTAATTCAAGTATTAATGATGAGAATTACAACAACTGTGTAGATGAAAAACCCTTGTGTACAAAACATTTGAAGGTTGGTAGGTAAAGTCTATCGTTCTCGGTATGGACCAACAGTTAATGTTTTAACTGTAGAGATTGACAGTCGACTTGGCAAATGTCAAACTTTTTGTACGTTAAAGCACATAAAAGAAAAAAAAAAACTTGTGCTGGTAAATCAAAGGTTGTAAATAAAAGAATACAGACCATATGTTACGCTTCTCATTTAAAATCACCTCAGAAAACATTAATATTTTCAACATTCGAGTAAATTATTAGTGAAGTTCAGGTACAAATTGAGCAGCTAATTCCTATTCCACTGTACCCAAAGTATACTATGGAAAGTCTAATCGAAGAGTTAAATAAATGGGATGTATCGAAGGCAGTGACAACTAGATACTAAATTTGCAAACGATAGCAAGAACTTCAATGGAGTTCAACGCTCTGTACACCAAACTGAACTACTGTGAAAAAGAACACAACATACTGTACTGTACTCTTCACCAAAGGCCCTGTGGGAAAGCCAGGGTTCAAGCCACGGCCTTCCTTGGGGACTCAGGACTGATGGACCAGACAGCCTCAACAACAACGTCAGCAACATCAACAACAAATGGGAGGCTGTAGTAAAGGGCAGAATGCCAAGTGTCCCGGGTAATGTTTCTTGATACTCGTAATATAAATTTCTTCTTTGCTGATAACGAATGCTATCACTGAATCATTATTATTTTAAGTTTCACAGATTGCTTGTTCGTTTATCACATAAACACTTGGCTTTTTAAATGAGACGTAAAAATGTAAGACTTTTTTTTATAAGTTCAAGTATCGATAATAATGTTTATTCACTGATACAGCTACTGTAAATATACTGCTTTTACTAATCATAATTCCTTATATCATATTATTAATAATATGAAAATAATTTAATGATAATGGCAACATTAGCTTAGTCTTATCAACGTCAGGAGAAGTGAGAACACGAACACTGATAATGACAACTTCCACTCCACCTAAATTACAGACCTTGCGAAATAGGTTCCTTGGGACAGTATATTCTTGTGATATATAAGCGGGGCAGGGCCAAGTTCTGTATTCAGCGAGTAGGAGGGGAAAGCAATGTGAGAGGGAGGGAGGAATGTGTGAGGGGGAGAAATGTGTGAGGGAGGAGGGAGAAATGTATGAGGGGGAGAAATGTGGAGGGAGGAGAAATGTATGAGTGGGGGGGGGAGAAATGTGTGAGGAAGGGAGAAAGAGGAAGTAATGTGTCAATGTGTGAGGGAGGGAGGGTAGAATGGCGTGAAGAAACAGTGATTTAGTGAGGGAAGGGAAGGAATGAATGGAGGAGGGAACTTAGAGGAGTAATGAACGAGAGAAAGTAAGAGTGATGAGTAACTGAGAGTGAGTGAGTGAGTGAGGATGAGTAACAAGGAGAAAAAAGAAAGAAAAAAGAAATGACGATGAATGAACACACGCAAAAGAATATATATATTCAGAGAGAGAGAGAGAGAGAGAGAGAGAGAGAGAGAGAGAGAGAGAGAGAGAGAGAGAGAGAGAGAGAGAGAGAGAGAGAGAGAGAGAGAGAGTGAGTGTGTGTGTGTGTGGGAAAGTGGGAGAGAACACGCGAAATATGGTAGCAACGATCGAAATATCTGCCAGGGAAAGTGATAACTATGATGGAAAAGTCAGCTAATGAAAGGTGGCTACGCAAAATTATGGACGCATTATGTATGAAGGTAGCCAGTAATAAGGCTTGGTAATAACAAAACACGTGTCACGAAAAGGAAACGAAAGTATTCAATGGAAAGGTAAGCAAGCGTGATGCGAAACCGAGAGAGAATGGTATAGTACAGTGTCAAGCAAGAGAAGGAAAGTGCTGGGGACGTGAGAGACAGGTAAGGGGAGGAACGAGAAAGTCAGAGGGGCGAAATACAGCGGTACCGTATATTCAATGATCGTCTTTCTTACATGTTAATACAGCCTTCTCACCGTGGTCAGACGTAGAGCTACAAGATCACCATAATCCTCAGATAATCGTGGGAATGTGTGCTAGTCTCAGCCGGTGTGTGTGTGCGTGTGTGTGCAAGTGGTTAGACAGGTGTGTGTGTGTGTGTGTGTGTGTGTGTGTGTGTGTGTGTGTGTGTGTGTGTGTGTGTGAAAATTGAGAAGCAGTGGTCCAATACTCACAGGCTTCACCTCAATTTACTTGCAGATGGAAAAGTGAAGAAGTGTAATCAGAGACACACAAGCGTTGTATAAAACAGATAACAGAGAACGCAGGAAACGAGTGAAAGTCAGAAATGAAATTGGAAGGATGAAGAGAAAATAATATAGGGAAGAGTCAGAGGGGTTGGAGAGGAACACAAGTAAGAAATGAAGGGAAGGGGAGGAGTTGAAGAGAACCGATTGGAGGGAAGGAATAGCGGGTGGAATGATAGAAATGTGTGAAGAAAGTGGAAATCCTGGAGAAGACACGCAGGAGTTAAAGTGAAGATAAGGAAGATAAGGTAGGAAGCGACTAGGATGGGATGGTAAATGACGGGACTGAGTGGAGAGGAATGAGATAAGGAAAAAAATGCCGGAGATAGATAAATGAGAGAGAGAGAGAGAGAGAGAGAGAGAGAGAGAGAGAGAGAGAGAGAGAGAGAGAGAGAGAGAGAGAGAGAGAGAGAGAGAGAGAGAGAGAGAGAGAGAGAGAGAGAGAGAAAAAAAGAGATGATATCGAGTACAGGTGCACGGCAAAACTTTACTAAACGAGAGATGGGGTGGAAGGAAGAGATTATGGAGGGAATGGGGCTTGAATCTGATTGAAGAGAGGGAAGGGAGGGAGAAGGGAAGACAGGGGAGGGAGGAAAGAAGAGCTAGCTTGAGGAGGGGGGAGAGAGAGGGAAGGAGGGGCCAGGGGGAAGCGAAGAAGTTGAGGAAGGAGAGGGTAAGACAGTTGGTGCAGGTGGTGGGGTCTGGTGGCAACAGGGAAGGAAGGGGGGAAGTTGTCATGAGAATTATGGCTTCCGTCTGATGTGGTCAGACCTTGGTTTGGCCACCGTGGTCGAGGGTGGTGACCGTGGTGGAGGCGGTGGTGGTAGCGACGGATTGTGGTGGTGGTGGTGGAAGAGGGGGACTGTAGTGGTGGTGGCAGGGAGGGATTGTGGTGGTAGAATAGGGGGATTGTAGTGGTGGAAGAGGAGGATTGTAGTGGTGGAAGAGGAGGATTGTAGTTGTAGTGGCAGAGAGGAATTGTGGTGGTGGAAGAAGTTAGACCGAGATATTGATAACGTTTAAAGAATGGCTGGGGAGAATGTTTGTGCAGGTGTCAGAATAGGATTGAGAAACAGAGAAACGGAGAAAAGGGTAACTGAGATGGTGAAGGAGGGTGTGTGGGTGGCTGAGACGAGGATAGTGGCAAATGTAGCTACAGTATTATTTAACGACTGGTGGGTGTGACTTTACATAGGAACAATGATGGGAAAGAACGGTTGTATTTTGTTGTTGTTTTATATAGTAGTGGTAGTGGTGGTGGTGGTGATGTTGGTGTTGAAGACGAGTGAGTGAGGGATAATGATTGTTGTGATGGCAGTGATGACAGACGAGGAGTTATGCTGTACTGGCGGTGGTCATGAAGGTTGAAAAATTTATATTAATAATGATGATGGTGGTGGTGGTGGTGGTGGTCGTGACAGTAGTGAATAATGATGGTGATAATGAGTGGCTATGACAGTAAGGAATGACTGTACTAATGATGATGATGATGATGGTGATGGTTGTGGTGGTTATGATAATAGGGACTGACCGTAGTGATGATGATGATGATGATGCTAAGCGAGGATAATAAATATAATGATGATAATGAATGTTAATAATGGTGATGGGGATAATCCCGTTGGTAGTGACGAACAGAGAGAGAGAGAGAGAGAGAGAGAGAGAGAGAGAGAGAGAGAGAGAGAGAGAGAGAGAGAGAGAGAGAGAGAGAGATAACAATACACTCATCAATTACAGAACAAACATCCATTATCAGATCGGAGAATACAATTATGGCAATGTGAAGAGAGGACACCATATACTTTTCCTCTCTCTTCGCTGACATAAAACCTGCCGACGCCAAAATGTTTAAAGTTTATTTTCGTTTTCCCATACAACACCTGCCATTTCTTACACAGGATACACGGACGAACGCTAATGATTTTACATATCACACGAAAATAGTACACAGAGTAGAAGGGTTTAAATACCACAAGAGATGTATATATGAAAATTATACTGAAAAACCGCAAAAGTACGAAGTATCTTAGGGATTGGAATGGTGCATGGACAGGGATGGAAGTGCAGGAGAACAGGGAAAGGCGAGAGAAAATAAGGTATGTACTGTATGGTAATCACAAAACGTGTTGTGTGAGACAGAGAGGGGAAAGTACAGCAAGCAGGCAGGCAGGGAGGGAGGCAGGCAGGGAGACAGGCAGGCAGGGAGGCAGGCAGGGAGGCAGGGAGGGATGGAGGCAGGGAGGGAGTCAGGAAGGGAGGGAGGCATACAGGCAGGCAGGCACACAGGGAGGGAGGGAGGGTAGTGCAAGGTAAACAAAAGGGGTTAGGGTAAATCAGTCAGACTAGAGAGTGTTGTATAATAGGCAGCAGTGGGGAGTAAACAAGACACTCAATATTCTATGAAGCTGAAGGTAGTGTGTATAGATCCTTGTGTTTGTTGTTGTTGTTGTTGTTGTGGTGGTGGTGGTGTGATAGGGGAAGAGAAGAGAGAATGGTATAGTGTAGAAAGGTAGTATAGGTGGTATAGGAGCAAAAGGGTAGTTAGTATAGTATAAATAAATGTGGTGTGATAGGGAAAGAGAAGAGAGGATGGTAAAGGGCAGGAGGGCAGTGGAAAATAAGCAGAGAGAGAGTTGTTGTATGGGGCATGAAAGGTGGTGTACGACAGGGGAAAAGAGTAATTATAGGGTGGATGGGGAGTGTAGAACAGGGAGAGGGTTCGGTAAGGGGTGGTGTTGTGCAGGAGAGGAGGGGAGGGGGGGGGGGGTGAACAGGGTGGGAGGACGTGTTAATCAAGGCAAGTGTAGTGGTGGTGGTAGTGGTAGTGGTGGTAGTGGTGGTGGTATGATAGGGAGGAAGAGGATGGATGGTAGGCACGACATTGAGAGGTGACAATGATTCGTTCACTGTGTATCACCGTTTGTTGGTTACTGAACGAGATTATTGAGGATATGTCGAAGTTAATCCGCATGGGTTTTATGGAGCATATTAATAATGTAAACTGTAAGCAGCATCTATCAATAGGAAAACACAAGCACACAGATGGGTAACTGGCTAAGTATGCCAAGATTCATTACCTACTTACTATATACTATTATTATACTGTACAAGTAAATAGACATTACCTTTCTTCTGTGTGACTGTCTTGAGAAGCATATTTCAGGTGGTGTATTCCTGATTCTTTCGTTTTACAAGCAGTATCACTGAAAGTTGAGAAAAATCAAGGATGAGTGTTAAATCTTTACTGCGGTAGAAATAATAACTGATGATAAATAATAACCTCTCCACATTACGTCTTCAATAATAGTTTAAAGTCTAAGAAGGAAGGAAGGAAGGAAGGAAGAAGAGGAAGGAAGGAAGGAAGAAGAGGAAGGAAGGAAGGAAGGAGGGAAAGGAGGAAGAGAAGCAGGGTGGGAGATTGTAGAGAGTGTAACAAAAAGTCAGAACTGCACCTGTGATATCCCCAGCTTACATCGCATCCCTTCCTCGCTCTCAACCCTCAACCCCCTCCACCCCTCCTACCCCTACTCCTTCCTCCACCCTCACACTCAACCTTCAACACCCCTACCCCTACCCTCACCTTATCTATCAGCCCTCCACTCTCATACCCCTTCCTCTACCCTCCACACCTCTACCCTCACCCTCCACACCCTTACCCTCACCCTCCACACCCTTACACTCACCCTCCACACCACCAAAATCAACTGGCTCCCCTCATCCCCATATTGCATGTCGCAGAGACCAAAATCCAACTAAAAACTATAACCAGAGATGAATGAGAAGAACTAGTTGGAAAATAGATGGGGAAATAGTAGACAACATTGGAAACAAAAATATAGAGATAGGAATAGAGAACAACCATCAAACAGCAACAAATCTTTGTCTTGTGTCAATTTCCTCTCCATTCCTTTCTTCTTTGTCTACAGATTCCTTCTTTATTCGTTTCCTCTCCTTTCAGTTTTTTTTTTTTTTGTATCGTCGTATTCAGTTCCATCATCTGTTCGTTTCCGTCCTTTATAATTCTGTCTCTGTCTTGCCGTTCTTTTGTGCCATCTCTTCCTTCCTCTCCTGTGGCTTCCTTTGGCGTTTCCTGTCTTCTCTACTGCGTTGTGTTCTCAGATCGCTAATATCAGTCATTCTTATCTAATCTAGCATCACATCTCTTGTCTTCATTATATCGTTGCATCTTTGTTTCATGTTTATCACATTTTGTTCATCACTTCCTCTCTTCGTTCAACACCTGTTTGTATGTATGTTTTTTCTCATAAGATGCATCGCTTTATTACAATACCATTCGCTTTCCATCGATAGATTTGATTAACATCCTTTTTCCTTCCATCCAAGTGATTTTATATGCCTTTATTTTTGTGTGTTCCTCAAAAGAAACCATACAATATTATTTCTTCTTTTCCTTTGCCATTAATTTCCTTCGTTCTTTACTGATTGTGTTACATATTTTTCCTGCTGTTTATATTTCCCTTTCCCTTCCTCATTTCTTTAAACGAGGAATGGGAAGATGAGGAAGGAAAAGAGGAGGAAGGAGAAAAGGAGGAAGGAAAAGAGGAGGAAGGAAAAGAGGAGGAAGGAGAAGAGGAGGAAGGAGAAGAGGAGGAAGGAGAAGAGGAGGAAGGAGAAGAGGAGGAAGGAGAAGAGGAGGAGATGATGATGATAATGAAGATGATGATGATGAGGAGGAGGAGAAGGAGGAGGAGGAATAGGAGGACGAATAAAAGGACGAATAGGAGGAGGAGGAGTAGGAGGAGGAGGAGGAGGAGGAGGATTAGTGAGGAGGTGAGTATGCTATCCTTCTGAGACCAATTACAAGAGTTAACATGAGGTAATTGTACCCAACTGTCAGTTACACAAGACAGTTATTCACCAGCTGGGGAAGGTGACACACACGAGCGTCATCACTCCTCGGCTCCTTGTATTTTCACAATCACTTTGAATACGTCCAGGTGGAGCCACTAAAAAATATTCTGCACGGGAGTCAGAAAAATTACGTCAAAAAAGGAATACGGGTTCAATGTTTGTTCTCTTTACGAAGGAGATGGACAAAATTTAACATCTTTAGCCAGAATTCGTGATATACGAATAAGATAGCCAAAATATCACATCTTACCTTTATATAAAAAAAAACTACACAAAAAATTGAGATATTTTGTTTACAGACAGACTTACAAATACATACGAAAACTGCTAGTGATAATAAAACCTCTCTTATTTCGTTGGCAAAGTAATAAACGAACAGTGAGACAGACAAGGAACAAAATGTAAGTGCACAGCCAGTTGACATTTAAGGTAGACAAAAACATACAGTTGGAGACACAGTAAAGATAGAAGCGGGCAGTGATGACCGGCTGAGACCATGACATATAGACAGAGAGTAAAGGCTAGATTACAAAGTACAGGCTGTAAATATTAGAGTCTGATATCATCCAAGTGGAGAGTGACAAACGAGAAGTAAAGGATGTCAGTCTCAAATGTAACGCCAAGGTATAAAATATATACAAGTGCTACAGGAATTAAATGGAATTAAAGGAATTAAAGTCCTAGGTTTTTCCTGAGTCCGGCTTTTTATTTATTTATTTGTATTTATTTATTTATTATTATTATTTTATTTTTATCGTATGATTATGGTAATTATGGTAACTAATATTTTTTTACTGTTCATTCCAACACTAGACATAGGTTTCATCAAGCCCGTTACCGTGGCCCAGGTCAACTGCTACTCACACACACACACGTCACGACTTCCAAACTGACACCCAGCCACAGAGGGCTGGGGTTTTAAACAGATTTAAGTACAGTTGGTTTTACCTCTGTGTTGCCCATTTATGTTCCTCCTCCCATTCCAGTCTGAGTCCCGAGATAAGAGGCACCATCTCAGCAAGTCCTCCTTTGTCACGACCCTCCAGTAGAAACACCACGAAAATCAAACTTTACGAGAGGAGAAGGAAGACCTGTTACGTTTGGTGGATAATGCGGTACTGGAAGCAAATTATTGAACATTCCACTCAATTTCGTATTGTGTTCTACTCACACTGAAGTGAAAACGAATGGTTCCTTTGTGGATAGTCTTTTATTTATTTATTTTATTTTGTTTGTGTGTGTGTTGTTCTTTTGTGTTGCTTCCATCGACGCAGATGGTAACTTTTAATAAACCCTGACCGTACACGCAGGTCCTCATGTACTCTATAGAGGAGGAGGAGGCACGAGCGCTTTGCAAGCAGAGTGGACAGTGAAGGTTGAAATTGGAAGGCAAGCAGCGAGTGGAGTGAGAGGTTACACTGAAGTGATATACTCTCCTACGACAGCTATCTTTCCCGAAGTTACTTATGGTTGAGGGATTTTAGAGCTCTTTGTTTTCTAATGTATTGATCATAATGTTGTCTAACCTCAGCATACTTATACTAAGCTCAGGTGATGTCGCTTATCCTGGAGGGGGACTACAGGGAATGGTGTGTGTCTGTGCGTGTGTTTGTGTTTGAGTTTGCGTGTGAGCATGTGCGATAATTTTGTGTGCTTTGAGAGACTTCGGAACACAGCCTCACGACTCGGGCATGCAGGACCGCTAGGCT
>JAWZYT010000835.1:102500-149690 GCA_034508575.1 Petrolisthes manimaculis
ACCGATCAACCCTATTGGCTCACCGACTATTAGTGTATTAAATTAACTAGGTTGTAGAGGATTGTATTGTCCTCTAAACCGAATTTTTTGTGCAAAAAATAGCGCTTTGGTGTAGTATAGAGCTAGATACGAGATATTGTTCAAAACCCTTTGAATATCGTTCGCACTAGACACTATCACAGTACATTTATCCCAAGTAACTAAAACTTTTGGAATAAGCCGCTAACTATTGAATACACAAATATCAGTAAACCAGATAAGGTCCCGCCATCTTGGACAACCCCTTGTCTACTCACTTAAACATACCAAGAACACGTCCCAGCAAGCGGGAGGATGGGAGGGAAGTTAGTCAAAGCGCTATTTTTTGCACAAAAATATCGGTTTAGAGGACAATACAATCCTCTACAACCTAGTTATTTTATGCTACAAAAATAGCGCTTTGGTGTAGAATGTCAAGCTGGAGGAGGGCGGCTGACTTGTGAGGTCGCCTTAATCTTAATCTGACCACCCGGTACCGTTAGAAACGGACCCCCCCAAAAAAGGTCACACCAGGTTAAGAATGTATCACTCCTTTTCTGTATTTATTGAAAAATTCCTTAAATTATATACACAAAATATAAGTAATGTACATATTAAGTCATAAGATAGGACTCGTCACCCCCCCCCCCCCTTGTCATCACAAAGAGGGGGATGAGACTAGGAACATAGTAATACAGACACCTCCTATCACGGACCGGGCTGTGTCGCGAGTGCTATGCATGGGACATCCACAGCCTCTAACATTAAATATCTATACCTGAAAGAAGTCGTAGACCTCCAGCCTCCCAAAGACTGTACTTCCTCCGTTGAATGAGTACGGAGGAAGGCTAGAGAAGCTGCTAAGCCTCTAATGGAATGAGCTTTGGGTTCGTGACCCGGATCTGCCAAAGAAAAAATCTTGCATAGCATACGCGACACAGCCCTAGCCGCTAAACGTTTTCCCGTTAACGGGTTAACAAACAAATGATCCGGAGAAGCGTCCGGCGTAATGCCTATATACATTTTGGTAGCATGAACTGGACATAAATGGTGGTAACTACCATTGGCATTAAAACTAGGAATTTTCAGAGGACGTAACAAACTGTCATATTGTTCATTTTTGGCTAAGAATGAAGGTGACGGGGAAATAGTAATATAATGACAATTATCATCAAATACAGTAAATGAGGGGTGCCTTGTGAGGGCAGCCATCTGAGAAGCCCGAAAACCGCTAGCCAAAGATACAGGAAGATAGACCTATAAAACAGTTGAACCACAGACAGTTGCGAGGTCCCTTGAAAATCCAAATAATTTAACACCTTATGAAGGGACCAATCTGGAACCCTATTCCTTAACCTAGGTTGAGATGATCTGATGCCTCTCATCAGCATCGTAATCATACGCTGATCCATGACAATATTAAAGGCAAACCGTAAAGGATCAGAAATGGCTGAAAAATGAGCTGAAACAGTGGCTGGAGCTCTGTTAGTGACATCAGCCAGCCATGATAAGAAATCTAAAACCGTGCTGGAAGAAATATATGAAATAGAATTATTTTTAATAAAAATTTGAAACCTTCTCCAGCACGATTCATACTGCCGAACTGAGGCAGGACGTAGGGAGTTAAGCATGATCTTTACTGTACGACTTGAAGCGGAATTGCTTAAGGCTTTACGGAGAAAGTCCAGGCGTGAAGTCGCAAGGACGTCAGCAACGGTAAGTTTAGGTTGTCTGACAGGCAAGCTGATCCCAGAAACAGAGGGTTCGGACACCTTTCCTGAAGCTCTGTGAACCATGGCTGGGCTGGCCAATATGGGGCTATCAACAATACTTTGCCCTGAAAGGATCGGAATCTGTGTACCACCCTCGTGAGAAGTGATGTCGCGGGGGGGGGAAACACATAAAGATAAGTCCACCGACTCCAATCCTCTGTGAACGCGTCTGGGCCGCCCGTCAGAGTGCGGGAATGCAGAGTTAGATAATTGGCTAGCTGAGCCGAGGGGTGAGAAGCAAACAGATCTACCTCTGGAAGTCCGAACCTCTCCACTAATGATCGAAATACTGTCCTCTTCAACGTCCACTCTACTGATGACATTTTGAATCTGGACAGAGCGTCCGCCCATACATTCTCCACCCCTGGTACGAAGGAGGCTGACAGGTGCAAACCTCTCGAACGCGCTCGTATAAAGAGGCGTTCTGATAACTGAAGCAGAGGTAACGAGCGGGACGTGCCTTGAAGATTGATGCAACTTACTGCCGTGGAATTGTCCATCTTGAAGAGAATGGACATATCCCGGAGAAGTGGAAACATACAAAGAAACCTGAGGGGCACCCATAGCTCGCGAAGGTTGATATGGGACTGACGTAACCGGTCGTCCCATCCCCCGCACTGTTGGTGACCCTTGTCGGACTGGAAGCCCCAACCTATGTCCGAAGCGTCTGTGGTCACTATTAATGATGGAGGAGGTTGCACCCATGGCACCTGACTGCGCAGGTATCCCGATTTTAACCAAGGGTTTAATAATCTTAATAACATCTTTGGTACCCTGCGCGGTAAGTCTCGAGGAAGGATAGGCACCGACCTGTTGACCTCTAGAGTCAACCGACGATGGCGTAACCTTCCTAAAGGCACTACCGGGGCCGCAAAATTGAGGGATCCTAACAACGCCTCCCATTGCCTCCTGGTGAATGTTTTTGACATTAACGCCCGCTGAACCTGCCGACTGGCCCGAATGGCATTGTCCGACGACAGTGTCAAGGACTGATTTCTCGTGTCCCATAGTACCCCTAGCCAAGAAATGGTCTGAGTCGGAACAAGGCAAGATTTTGCGAAGTTGACCAGAAAACCCATTTCCCGTAGTACTCTCAACGTTATTTGAATGTTGACAGTTAATTGTTCCCTTGACCGTGCTATGATTAACCAATCGTCTAGGTACATTAAAGTGGCCACGCCCAATCCCGTAAGACGGGACGCGACCACCTTTGACATTTTCGTGAAAACTCTCGGTGCCAACGAAAGGCCGAAAGGGAGCCTGGTAAACTGGTACGTTCCCACCCCCGCTTGAAAAGCAAGAAACTTGCGATATCGGGCGTGGATGGGAATGTGCCAGTATGCATCCTGTAAGTCCAGAGCCGCTAACCAGTCTCCCTGACGAAGCGTAACCCGGACCTGCTTGATCGTCACCATCCGAAACCTTAAAGGTTTCAGAAAGCGATTGAGAACACTCAGGTCCATAACTAACCTCGTTTTCACCGAGTTTTTCTTTGGCACAGTGAACAACCGGGACAGAAAAACCTTTCCTGATACCTTCTCCACTATTCCTCTGTCTATCATGACATCGATGTGTTGTTGCACTCCCAGCGAGACCTTGGCCGACCCTGGGGGCAGCACCAGAGGCTGATGGAAGAAAAACACACATTAGACACCCTATATATAGTACAAAACAAAAATCCACCAAAACCAGTACTTCAAAAACAAACAACACTTACTGGTTTTTTGAGCCATGGCCAAGAAAGACCCTTGTGGACGACTCTTGACGCCCACCCTGACTGGGGCCAAGCGTGGCCCCAGCCAGACAAGCAGCCCAGAGATGGACTACTGTTTGGTGACGGGCTGGGTAGCTGTCCTGCCTCGTCCCCGGGCCCTGAACTGTCCTCTACCACGAAAGGGCCGTTGGTACGACCCCCGCCGTGGAGGAGTATACACAGGGGGAGGAGGACGTCGTCCTTGAGTCCTCTGCTGTCTACCAATCCTGGAAAAGATAGGCCTAGGCGCAGGAGGTGCAGACACCTGTATAATTTGAGGTTGACTCGCTAGCACCTCATTAGTATGTTTATCATCAAAAATATGTGGTGCTAGCGGATCAGTAACAATTAAGGACCGTTGTATGTGGTGGTGTTGTCCCTTAACACAGTCCTTCCTCACCGCCACACGCGCATCAGCCCATGCACTAACCGCGTTCGGCAGTACAGACGACACCGCGCCAGCCAGTCCATCCGTCGCCACCCCCACACCTTTGACGATATCCCTAAAACAAATAAAAGAAAACGTCAAAATCTTAAACCGAGAAGATTAACGGTCAACTTGACCGCTAGACTTATAATTAGTGTGAGGTCAACCACAAAACGGTACTAACCTGATTGTTTCACGAGGAAGGGTGTCCACGAGTCCAGTTAATCTCTTAATAATGGCTCCCAACGTGTGAAGTGAGGCTGCCACTGACACTGAGTGTGCCAAGTGGTCTCTCGCTGCTACCTCCATCCGAGCCAATTTCCCATCAGGCTGTGACAGTCTGAATGGGAAGTGATGCTGTCCCGACAACTCCGGCCATAACATGGACGTCAAGGGTTGAGGTTGATCGTAAGGGTGTAGTAGGATGGGGAATGACTGTCCCGCCACACGAGGGATCGTCTTGCCTTCTGCCACTCTCGCCACCACTGACTGAATGGCAGCCAGCGCCTCTAACCCCTCGGTAGGCAGCGCATCCCCCCCTGGGAACACAGCTGCTAGCCGACCCTGGAAGGGTAGAACCTCTACCCCTTGAGATGGGCGGAGCTGAGTCCGTCGCAGCAAGACAGATAACGTCTCGACCGTCGTCTGGAGGTTAACTTTGGTAGCACTGACTGGTCCTGGTACCACTGGTCTAGCTTTACAGATAAAGCTAACCGACCCATCCTCCGCGGTCACTTGTCTTATCAAGACGTTATCGTCTTGCTTCAAACTTGTGGGGTCATCCGGATCAGGCCCTAAGGCCACCAATTTACCCTCCTTACGAAAGGCAGAATAGGAAGAAGGGAGAGGACCCCAATCTAAAGGTATATAATCTTGAAAAAGAGAATTGACAATGTGAAGGGAAGAACTAGGTAAAACCCCTGAGGTAAACTGAGACGTGGGAGGAACTCTATTAGGAAGAAAAGACGCCGAGGCAGAATGGGGGTGAGGATGAGATAATAAAGTAGGAGAACAATACGCCTGCCGAGGTTGGTCAGACAAACGAGGAGGCGAAGAGATAAGATTAGAAGAAACGGATGAAACAGGTACAGGAGGTGGAGGACGATAGAAAGAAGGACTAGGATTGATAGCATTATCAGCCGAGGCAGCCGGTCTAGGAAAGAAAGGAGAAGGAGTAGGTGGTACACGAGAAGGAGTAGGGAGAAAAGCAGAAAGAGGAGTAGGACAGGAAAGATTACCCTCGTGAATATCTGTCACCAGACCCGTCTGATTAGATAACGTCAGGCCCGAAGGCTCACAGACAATGTTTGAAGAGGACAAGGATTTGGGGGCAGGCCGACCTACCCCCTGTCCATGTACCTCAGCCGCCACCACCCCCACCCGAAACCCATCTGGGCTGGTAGGGGGAGGCGCGGTCTGATAAGCATACCCACCGAGGCCTTGCCCAGGTTCAGATAAGTTATCTACAGGAGAAGGACCCTTCTCATGGGAGGACGGAGAGAGAACTCTCCCCGACACTCGCTCAGTCCTATCAAAGGACGACCTCACCCTATCTCGTGATAACGAGGGGGAAACAAGAGGCGCAGCAATAGGTTCTGAAGGAACCGTGACAACAACCTCTCCTTGCTCCAAAACCGGGGCTGAAAGCCTGGGTGCAGAGGAAGAAGAGGCTTTTGTAAGGCCTAAAGATAAGGCTAAAGAAGAATCGGCCCAGAAAAAAGGCCGATTCTTGGCAGCAGCCCATTTTCTTGCCCTTGTCCACACTTTCCTTAATTTAAAAAGAGACGGACACTCGGACCGTGAGGAAGCCGGTAAGGCCAAAACTTCCTCCACCCATGACTTGCACAAAGGGCAAGAAAGAGGACTGAAACCTAAGTGTGAAAAGCAAGGCGAATGAAAGGTACACAACTGGTGGCCATCAGCTGAGATCCGTGACCTACATTCTTGAATCGCACAAACCAGACTCTGCGAAACAAAATAACACACTTAGTAACAATCCCACAAAACAAAAACATAAAATAACATAACAAAGACACGGGCCGCCAGGCAAGAAAGACAGATAGTGTTGAAGTTATCAAAACTGAGGTCCGGAACAACACGCTACCCGATAACAACAGAGCAGCTGCGTGAGGTCCGAACAACAGATAAGTACTTCCTAGCTAGGGAGTAACTAAGAGAGAGAAGTTACAAAAACTAACAAAACTAAACAACACTACGTAAAATTGAGCCGAACCAAAGGAAAGACTCAAACAAACAAAAATAATTAGTAGTCGAACCAAAGGAAAGACTACATAATAACACGTCTAAGAAAACAGCTAGACTAAAACATGTTACTAAGTCTCTACGGACACTAGAGAGTAAGTAACGCAGGCAATTAACACAAAACAACATAAAAACAAGAAAAGGAAAACCTGGCGACCCAACACTGTGTGTACTTACCATTTCAAGTACTTTTGAGGAGCGACACACAGTCAAAATAAAGTGAGTAGACAAGGGGTTGTCCAAGATGGCGGGACCTTATCTGGTTTACTGATATTTGTGTATTCAATAGTTAGCGGCTTATTCCAAAAGTTTTAGTTACTTGGGATAAATGTACTGTGATAGTGTCTAGTGCGAACGATATTCAAAGGGTTTTGAACAATATCTCGTATCTAGCTCTATACTACACCAAAGCGCTATTTTTGTAGCATAAAATATTCACTCTTACCTACATCTTCTCATGCCATTCTTTTCCATCCCTACTTATTTTCAACCTAACCTAACCTAACATATTATTAAACCTCTTCTGACCAACCCCTCTTATACTTTAACAAAAAAGACTTATTAAAGGGGTAATACACTTTTGTTTGCATCAGAGTGTATTGATTCCTTCAAAGTATGTCAGGAAACAGAACCAGATGAAATCTATATATATATATATATATATATATATATATATATATATATATATATATATATATATATATATATATTATATATATACTGGTTGCCTGGTGCTTGAAATACTGTAGTTTAGAAGAATCAATTGCTCCAGACTTACAAACACTGTATAAATTATCGCTCAGGAGTTTATTACAAGAACTGTAAATAATTATTATGTATCTGGTGCATTCTTCTATATATATCCCGTCTGAGCAATAAAACTCCCCAACTGGGATATTTATAGCCCCACCCACTAGGCTATCATTAGCATATTGATGTTTATTGTCTGGTCGCGGGCTATTTATATCCAAATTGAGCCATGAGAACTTATGATTCTGCGTTTTCAGTCTCTCATGGTAACACTTCCAGCTTTGCTTTATGCACATTTGGCGTTTATGATATGCATTTTTTCTACTTATATATATATATATATATATATATATATATATTTTTTTTTTTTTTTTTTTTTTTTTTTTTTTTTGTGGGATAGTCAGTAAAGGAAGAGCAGCAGACGTGAGAAACTTTACCTATTGATTGTGTATATAACATTCCTTGACTTTGATGTACCCTTTACAAACTTTCTTATACTTAGTCAGTCCTAACTTGGTTCTATCCTAACTTGTAACTTAGACACATGCATTCAAGGTTACTCAATCCATTTAAGGGGGAAATTTGATGTTGGTAAATCTGGAGCAAGTGAATCCTCCATACTAGTCCAAGCAACAGGACACCATTGTTTTTGTTCATCTGGTCCTGTTTCCTGGCATATTTTGGAGGAATGAAGACACTCCAATGTACCAAAAAAGAATGACCACCTTAACTTTTGTTTTTACTCGTATTTCAGGTCGGATGGCAATGAACTTCAACATGTGGCTACGAGGAGGGTGAGTGTAAACCTTTTTCTTTGAGGTTTGTTGTATCACTATAGAAGAATCATAGGCGTCTGAATGAAGCTCGGAAACTCTTACAGAATCATCCTTTTTTTTTATATATGTATATCAACTTATGCCTGAAACTGTTACAGAATCATCCCTTTTATATATATATATCAACTTATGCATGAAAGGAAGCCTGAGGATTTTTATTCATCTTTCTAATTAAAATACTTAAATGAGACGAATATTAATAGCACATGAAGAGCACGTCAAGTCTCAGATAATTATTGTGATGATGGGAGTAACTAGCATCAGTTCATTATTTTGCTTGGAATGTCACAAAGAAAAATAAATAAACTCATATTTTCACCCACCACCATCACTACTACTGCCTCCCACCATCATCCCCACCGCCAGCACCACCATCACCACCACCATTCCCCCTCGTTCTGGCGTGGTGTTGGAGAGGAATTTTATGTTGCTCCTTATATTGTCCTTGTGCCCTGACATCGTAATAAGCTCCTCCTTCTCCTCCTCCTCCTCCTTTTCCTCATCCTATTCCTCCATCTTTTCCTCTTCCTTTTCCTCCATCTTTTCCTCTTCCTTTTCCTCTTCCTTTTCCTCCATCTTTTCCTCTTCCTTTTCCTCATCCTATTCCTCCTTTTTTCCTTTTCCTCCTTCTTTTCTACTCCTCCTCCTTTTCCTCTTCCTATTTCTCCTCCTTTTCCTATTCCTCCTTCTTTTCTACTCCTCCTTTTCCTCTTCCTCCTTTTCTTATTCCTTCTCCCTTTTCCTATTCCTCCTCCCTTTTCCTATTCCTCCTCCCTTTTCATATTCCTCCCTTTCCTCTTCCTTCTGTACATTACTTTCCCTCACCTTCCCTCCCCTCTCACTCTCCCCTCTCACTCTCCACTTTTCCTCCACCTCCTCCTGGAACTCTTCACTCTCCACTCTCCTCCTTATCTCTCCTCCTCAACCCCAATTTCATCCCTCCCCTCCACCACCACAACTGCTGAAGGACCAGTAATAGTAGTAGTAGTAGTAGTAGTGATGGTGATTAATATACCACCTCTAAGACTGTAGCTGGTAGTGGTGATAGTGGTGGTGGTGGTTGATGGTGGAGGGGATAGTGGGGTTGTTGGTGTAGGTGGAGGCTGAAGTGGTGGTGGTGATAGTGGTGGTGGAGAGTGAAATGGTGGTGCACCATGGTGATACTGGTGGAGGAGGTACTGGTGGAGGTGGATGAGGTGATACTGGTGGAGGTGGAGGAGGTACTGGTGGAGGTACTGGTGGTGGAGGTATACAGAAAAGAGGTGGTGGTAGTACTGGTGAATGAGAAGGTACTGGTGGAGGTACTACTGAAAGAGATGCTGGAGGAGATGCTGGTGGTGGTGGTGGTGGTGGAGGTCTAGAGAAAAGTGTTATGGTGTGGCCTGATATTGTGCTGGGTCCTGACATCATTATAAGCAGCTTCCCCGCCGGCGTCTCCTTTCACTGCCTAATACGCTCACAACTTCTTCCGCTCACCCCCTGTCTCCTCCCAACCCCTCCCCTCTCCTCCTCTTCCCTGCCACTACCCCTTCACTCTTACTCCCACACCTCCCTTCTCCCCCCACGCCCCCACCACCTCACTCTTACTTCCCCACCCTTGTCCTCTCCCCTCCCCTCCCTTCTCCCCCACCTCCCTTCTCCCCCACCTCCCTTCTCCCCCACCTCCCTTCTACCCCTTCCCATCCCCCCACCTCCCTTCTTCCCCTTTCCACCCCCCACACCCACCCCATTCCTACATCACCACCAGCCCCCTCCCAAACCCCCAAACCCTAACCTCTCCAGTCTCCAATTTTTTTCTCTATTTATTTTTCTCTATTTTTTTAGCTTGTGTGGGTGGGTGTCTTCTTTTTTTTATTATATTTTCTTCATTGTCTATATTCTTCATGTGTGTATATTTGTGTGATTATGTTTGATGTTTTTTTTTTCACATTAAGCATATATTATTTACTTTTGCCTAACTACGATGTAATTGAGTAACTCCCGCACCCCCTTAACCCCCCCAAACCTGTCCCCTTCTCCCACACCCCCTTAAGTTAAGAGGAAAACAGTGCATGGCTTTCACAATGCCAAGAACATACATACATATATAATTTACCTTCCCTAACTACAATGTATATAATTGGTGACATATCATTGCATTTCGTCGTGTGTTCCATGTAGGTGCGATAATAAAACAGTCTATTCTTTATTTTTTGGGGGGACTTAACAATGAGTCGTCGTGTGTGTGAAATTTATGTTAGCAGTATGTATATTTAATGATGTCATTATTTGGTCTGTTACGTTTTCGTGTTTATTTCTAAGTTATCTCTCGGTTTCCTCTTTTTTTTAATGTCTGTATATTAATTTTGTTGTATGCTTCCCCTTACTTTTAGTCGAACTTTTCTCTGTCTCATATCGTATTCCCCTACTTTCTTCGCTCATCTCTCTCTCTCTCTCTCTCTCATATAATTTCCTATCATTCCTCCTCTCCATCCCCTTCCCTACTTACTCCCCCTTTCGTCCCACTCATTCCAACCCCATTAAGAAGGTTCACAGGGTCGTTTCTAAGTTTATCACATTGATTCACGTTTCCATTTTGGTCCACCCTCGCACTTTCCCTCCACCACTTAAAATTCCACCTTACTTTCTTTCACCGCCGACGGAAATTCTCTCCTACTACTTACTCCATGCACCTTGGACTATCCTCGTGTTACTCCCCTCCTTCCCTCTCTCTATCTCCTTCCTCTCTCTCCCCTTCCTCTCTCTCCTCTTCCTCTCTCTCTCTCCTCTTCCTGTCTCTCTCTCTCTCCTCTTCCTGTCTCTCTCCTCTTCCTGTCTCTCTCTCCTCTTCCTCTCTCGCTCTCCTTCCTCTCTCTCTCCTCTTCCTGTCTCTCTCCTCTTCCTGTCTCTCTCCTCTTCCTGTCTCTCTCCTCTTCCTCTCTCTCTCCTCTTCCTCTCTCTCTCCTCTTCCTGTCTCTCTCCTCTTCCTCTCTCTCCCCTTCCTCTCTCCTTGGCCATTCTCTCTCCCGTGTAAATTTTCAGGTGCTCTTTCCACCCAGTGTGTTATTATCGTTGCTGCTTTCACCGCGATAATGCCGTTGCTTTTCCCTGGCTAAGATCTTGTTGTATACTTTCCCTCTTCCCCCCCTCCCTGGCTGGCTATGATCGTCTATTGTATATATACTTACTTTTTCCCCATCATTATAATCTCGGTTACTTTCAACGCATAGAGTTTCCTTCTTTCACCTCTTTGCTCGTGTACATAAAATCTCACAGTTGCTTTAGCCCTGTTTATCGAGGGACATACAGTTTTGTTCACAGTTCCCTACTTATGATCGTAGTAGTAGTGGTAGTAGTAGTAGTAGTAGTAATAGAAGGAGGAGGAGGAGGAGGAGGAGGAATAGTGGTAGTACGGTTGTAGTAGTAGTAGTAGTAATAGTAGTAGTAGTTGTTGTTGTAGTAGTAGTAGTAATAGTAGTAGTAGGTTTTCCCACATAGACTATACAGGTTGGCCACAACTTACAATACTTATTTTCTCCGTTTAAGATGTTGGTATATGTTTGTTTCCTTGGTGCACTAATTAGTTATTCTGACCCTCGGAATATTTACCGTTGTCTGTGAGTGGATGAAAGACGAGAGAGAGGAACATGTCTGCGGTAAAAGAGAGAGAGAGAGAGAGAGAGAGAGAGAGAGAGAGATTGACAGGTAGAGAGATAGCTAGACTGAGAGAGAGAGACATACATACAGAGAGGGAGGGGGGGGGGATAAAAGTCAGACAGACAGACATTTGCCAGACACACAGACAGAAAAACACGACACACCAAACAGACAAACTAACAAACTTAACAGAAAGACAAACAAACAAACATATAAACAGACAAGAAAGACAGACAGAAAGGAAGACAAACAGAAGATAGACAGACAGACAGATAGACACAGTTCTTCCCCTTCACCTCCCGTCTCCCTCCTTTTGCGGGCGAGGTCAAATGAGATGCGTGGCCCCTCAGCTCACCAAGAGGGAGGGAGGGAGGAAAAGGAGGGAAGAAGAGAGGAGGGAGGAAAGGAAAGAGGGAAGGAAGGAAGGAGGGAAGGAAGGAAGGATGGAGGGAAGGAAGGAAGGAAGGAGGGAGGGAGGGAGGGAGGGAGAGGAAGGGAGGAAAATAATGGAGAGAAGAAAGGAAGGATGGAAGGAAATGAATGGAGAGAAGGGAGGAAGGAGACGAAGGGGAATTGTAGGATGAATAGATGGAAAGTGGGGGACGAGAAATGGAGGGGGGGAAGTTGTTGGAAGGATACTTGAGGAGAGAATGCGGGAGGAATGAAGGAATGCGGGAGTTGAGGAGGAAAGCGGGGAGGGGAGGAAGGAAAGGATGAGAGGGAGAGAGATGAGGGAGGAAAGAATGCGTGAGTGGAGAGAGTATAAAAGAATGCGGAAGTTAAGGAAAAAAATGCGGGAGTTAAGGGGAAAAAAATGCGTGAGATGAAGGAGGAAAGATCTGAAATAATAGGGATCACCGGAGGAAAGAATGCGGAAATGCGGGAGGAAGGAAGGAAGGAATGCAGACAGTTAGAAGCGTTTGCGGGAAGGTGGAATGCAAACAAGAACCACTGTGTTTAAAGAAAGCATGCATTCGAGAGGTAGGAATTCTGGTGAGGGCAAATGCGGGAGGAAAGAATGCGGGTAAGAACGGAAGCTGGAGGAAAAAGAATGCGGACAAGAAAAAAAAAATGCGGGAAAGAACGTATGCGGGAGGAATGAAGGAATGAATGAATGCGGGTGAGAAGAAATGAAGGTAAAATATAAGATCACATACGTAGGCGGGAGGAAGGTAAAGTAAAGTAAGGTAAGGTAAGGTTAGGTAGGATAGGTTAAGGAAAGGTAAGGTAAGGTAAGGAAGGGTAGGGTAAGGAAAGGTAAGGTTAGGGTAAGGGAAGGTAGGGTAGGGTAAGATAAGGTAAGGTAAGATAAGGTAAGGTAAGATAAGGTAAGGTAAAAGGTAAGGTAAGGTAAGGTAAGGTAAGGTTATTTTAAAGTCAGCAGAGTGGATGGATCTTTCGTGTTGCCGGGGTGATTGGAGGTCTGTTTCATCCCTAACCCCCAACCCTCCCACCCCAACCACCCCCCTCTCTAAGGCTACTACCCACTCACCCCCCCCCCCCCTCCACTCCATTCCCCTCCACCTCCATTCCACCTCCAATCATCCACTACTCTCCAACTTCTCTACTTCCTCCTCTTCTCACTTTTACCTTCGTGTTCCATTCCTCCTTCCTCCCCTCTATACTCCATTTTATGTGTGTGTGTGTGTGTGTGTGTGTGTGTGTGTGTGTGTGTGTGTGTGTGTGTGTGTGTGTGTGTGTGTGTGTGTGTGTGTGTGTGTGTGTGTGTGTGTGTGTGTGTGTGTGTACAGTCATGGTCAATAATAAACATCCACATTAGAGTGATACAGTAAATGTCTGACAGCTTCCTTCTTTTTTTGCTCAGAAAGTTTCCAATAAATAAATTAAGTACCGTATCAAAATGTACTTCAAGCAGCTACTCACTATTCCAAACCAATGCATAATATGAAAGAGTGAAATTGTATGAGTTACCCAAATGTGGATGATTATTATTGTCCATGAATGTATGTATGTATGTATGTATGTATGTATGTATGTATGTATGTATGTATGTGCATCAACATTATATCAGACACCACATAGCCATCTACGGGGTATTGAGAATAATGATAATCAAAATTTAACAACAAACAACAACAACAACAACAAACGAGAATAGATTCCCTTTTAGATCCGTCCCTATCAAGTAATCCATTTGAAGATTTTAGGGATTTGAATTCGTGTTCCAATCAGGTTCAGAACGGGAGTCGATGGGTTCATATGACATAAATCCCCGGGGACACGTTTGATTGGAATCTGTCACAGGGAAATATTTTACAACATTATTGTATATATATATATTTATTTATCTCTATTGCTTATTTACTTATTTATCTATTTGCTTGTTGATTTATTATCTGTGTTTTTCATTCGTATACATAATTATCAATGGGTAGATATTTGTATATTATAAATAGAGCTTATAGATAATTGACAATCACAAAATAAATATATAGATTTGATGCACTATTAAGAAGACTGAAAGAGAACGAGAAAGAGACAGAGGCAGACAGAAACTGGGAAAACGTAAGCTGATGAAATAGATTTGTTTTGGAGAGGCCAGCCAGCCACCAAGTAAAGCGATAGAATAATAATAATCACACAAGTAGAGAGATAGCAAAACATGATTAGGGCCACATTAGGGCAAGTGGTGGGCCGAGTCAGGGGTATATTAGTGGTAATGGGACCAGAAAACACACCAGTCAGTCCCTTGTATTGTGCTGGAAGTGAAGGAGTCAGACAGTCACGATACAAAGTTCCTGTGCCACAACTCCCCACTCACTGATCTGGAAAGGGGTTGGGTCTTAGTGGTTGCTTTTCAGGTTCGGGATCATGATATTTTTTTTTTCTTTTTTTTCTTTTTTTTTTAGGTCAGGAGTCATGATAATTTTGACGAAGATGTGTAGTTCTATCTCCAGAATTAATTGGAGGACGTCGAAACCACATGAGTTTTTACTAGAGATATTATAGATTCGAACGTTTGCTTCAGTGAAAGACAAAACAATATGTGACAAGAAAAGTTGGTGACAGCATCTATTAAAATTATGAACCCTTGGACCTCTGTTTGTAGCTGTGGTCTGCATTTCAATGTGGTTCGTTATATGTAAATAATTATCAGCCAGAATGACGACGCGATACTTGTTTTTCATTGCACAACTCTGGTCGTATTTCTTCGGCCAACATTCGAGATCTCCCTCTCTGGTATCTTAATTATTCCTTTGGTTATATACAGTTTCCCCTCGGGTTTCCCTCCTTTCCTCCTCGTTTATCTACAATCCAAGTTTTACTTCCATTTCTTCCCTCCTAATCGACCTTCTAAACTTTTCCAACCGTTCTTTGAGTCTCTCCGTTGGTCTTTCGGGTTTTTCCTGTGGGTCATAGACAAGAACATATCGTCGGGTCCTGATGCCCGATGTTCGGTCGGAGTATAAAGTTCATAGAATTTATTAGACCGTAGTACCCTGAACATGAGGCATCGGAACCCGACTATATGTTCTTGTCTGCGGCCTAAGATTCCTACTCCTACAATCTCTAAAATAATTTAACTTTGCCTCTAGTCTAGAATCTCAATCCATGTGTTGCCCTTCATAATTATCTATCGTGTTGTTTCCTCTACTCCACACTCCACTTTCCTTTCATCCCTCGTTAACAGCTGATCTCCTACGTAGGATTTGCAGTTTCATCTCCCTTCTACCTTTCCTCCCTTGGTCGGTGGTCTTTCCTTTGTCTACTCATCGACCACCACCACCACCACCACCCACAGCAGCAGCAGCAGCAGGAGCATCAGCGAGGGAGGTAGAGCCGCTGCCTTCCACACCGCCATGAAATATTCCTCGACGCCCGGAAGGCCTTGGCCCCTGGTAAAGTGGATGTGTTGATGTGTTGGCTGGGGGCTCTTTCTCTCTCTCTCTCTGTGTAATGGTGGTGGTGACGGTGTGTGTGCTCTCTTCTTACCTTGCTAACCTGTGGCACTTCTACTCACTTTCCATAGTAGTGGTGATTCTGTGTTTGTTCCCTTTACCATCTTACTATGAACTAACTGGGTGGTGGGTCCTTTCGTCTTGCTAATTATCATGTTTTCGTCTCCAACACCTTACTAGTTATGCCTTCGTTCATTTGCTCCCTGACCTCATTATCGGGGTTCTGTCCATTCTCCTGCCTCGTCGTCAGTGGTGTTTGTGTGATGTAGTGTTTCAGGTGTACAAGGTGGTGATATTGAGTGTTAGGGTTTGTGTTGTTTCTGGTGAATAGGTCTTGTTACGATACCTCTTTCTCCCCTCTTGTACTTTCTCTCTTCGTCATCTTTCTCCCCTGGTCCCCTTTTATCTCTTCGTCATCTTTCTCTCTCCGTCATATTTCTCTCTCCGTCATATTTCTCTCCCTGTCCTATATCTTTCTTATAATGATAGAGGTAGATGTTTGCCCCACCCCACCCTCACTTTCTGTATCCATCTCTGATGTGCTGGCTGGCTAACTGGCTGTGCGGTGTTCTTTCTGTATGTAATGTGTTGTCATGATGGTACTCGTATGTGTGTGTGTGCTTGTTGTATTGATCTTACTGTGGCACGAGGGTAGATAAAGGGAATGTGGGTATATACAGTATAGTGTGTGTGTGTGTGTGTGTGTGTGTTCTTTTGATAGTTGTGTTGTTGATGGGGGACTGTATTGTTGTTATGATGGCTGTGATGGTAGTAATACCAATAGATTTTCCTGCTAGTGATGTGTGTGTGTGTTTGTGTGTATCCTATATGTGTGTGTATTTAAGCTGAATGGTGGGCCTAGATGTATGCAAATTATCTGGCAAGTAAGAAAAATAACACTCCACATATTACAACATATAAATACAAGGCAATCTTACCTAAATAATTCACTGGTACACATCACACCTGAAGGAAACTTTTGTAAGGATATTGACTAACCTTCTCCAAAACCTTTACCAAATCTTCCACCTCCTATAATCCTCCCCATCTTCCTTTACCCAATTATCATCATCCTTCTCCTTATATTCTTTCTCCTACTTCTCAGCATCTTTCCCCTCCTACTCACTATCATCCCTCTCCTTCCCACCATCATCAGTATCATATTCTCTTCCTAATTCTTCTTTTCTTAATCCTCCTCCTCCTCCTCCTCCTCCTCCTCCTCCTCCTCCTCCTCCTCCTCCTCCTCCTCCTCCTCCTCCTCCTCCTCCTCCTCCTCCTCCTCCTCCTCCTCCTCCTCCTCCTCCTCCTCCTCCTCCACCACCTCTGCCTTGACCTCCTCCATCTTGACCTTGACTCGTCTTCCTCTTACCCTTTGATCACCACTTCTATACCTCTTTGAACCTCTTCTCCCTCCTCCTCCTCCTCTCTATCTCTCTATCTATCTCTATCTATATATCTATCTATCTATCTCTATCTATTTATCTATCTATATCTATCTATATCTATCTATCTATCTATCTATCTATCTATCTCTATCTATTTATCTATCTATCTATCTCTATCTCTATCTCTCTATATCTATCTATATATCTATCTATCTCTATCTATTTATCCATCTATCTATCTATATCTATCTATCTATCTATCTATCTATCTCTGTGTCTCAACCAGAATGACGCCACACCAAGAATTTCAATCAGACTAAAACCTGAGAAGTGAAGCGAGGTGTCCCCTGCCCTCACCTGACCTGACCCCCCCTGCCCCCCCCCTCGTCCCCCCCCCCCCCTTGTTGATGGTGTCCAATTATCATCTTGGTCACGGGTTCTTGCCAAATGGATAAAATGGCTACTTCTTATGGGGATCTCTCTCTCTCTCTCTCTCTCATCTTCGGAGTGTAGGACAACTTTTACCCTACCTTGCTGTACCGTACTGTGTGTGTGTGTGTGTGAGTGATGATAATGTTGGGTGTGTGTGTGAGTGATAATGTTGGGTGTGAGTGATAGTGTGTGTGTGTGTGTGTGTGTGTGTGTGTGTGTCGGTAAAGAAATTTGGTGAAAAGTGGATGGGCGTGAGAGTCAGAGGAGATAAGATGACAGTGTGGTGATGGGAAGGAAGGAAGGAAGGAAGGAAGGAATAAGGGAAAGAGGAGATTATAGGACAGGGAGGAGAATGGGAAGGAAGGAAGGGAGGAGATGGGAGAAACGAAAAATAGGAATAACGGAAAGAGGAGATTAAAGACGGTGAGGTGATGGGAAGGAAGGAAAGGAGGAGATGGGAGAAACGAAATATAGGAATAAGAAAACGAAAAAGGAGATACAGGACAGGGAGCAGAATGGGAAGGAAGGAAGGAAAGGGGGAGATGGGAGAAACGAAATATAGGAATAAGAAAACGAAAGAGGAAATACAGGACAGGGAGCAGAATGGGAAGGAAGGAAGGAAGGAAGGAGATAGGACGAGGAAGAGGGGAATGGAGGGGAAAGAGAGAGAGAGGGGTTGATGAGGCAGAAGGGTATGGAGGGGAAAGAGAGAGAGGGGGTGACGAGGGGGTGACGAGGGAGAGGGGCGGCAAGGAGGGAGGGTAGGGGTGGTAGATAAGTGTTTGCTGTGGTGGGTGAGAGGCAAGGTAAGTTGGTTAGTACAGACTTCCATCATCGCTATCCTTTTACACACACACACACACACACACACACACACACACACACACACACACACACACACACACACACACACACACACACACATTCCAATCTCTCTGTCAGTATGTGTGTGTATGTGTATTCTTTGTCTCCACTTTCCTCTCTATGCAATTTTTCACTTTTCTTTTCTTTTTTAACTTTATATTTCACTCTACTTTAGACTTCCTTTCATCAGATTATTTTCCTCTTCACACTTTTCCTCCATACATCTGAACTACTCCCTTCCAGCTCTCTCTCTCTCTCTCTCTCTCTCTCTCTCTCTCTCTCTCCTTCTTCCTCCTCTCTCCTTTTTCTTTTTCGTCTTTTCTCTTGCCTCCTCACTTCTTTACCCCATTCACGCGTTCTCTCCTTCCCTCCACTCCCTCCCTCCCTCTAACGTTATTTCCCTCTCCACTTCCTTTTGCAACGCTTTCTCTCACCTCTCATCATCGCGTTATTCCATATCCCTGCACTTCACCCTCCTTCACCTCTCCTTTCCTTGCCTCTCCTCAAATCTCTAACCTTCTTTCTTTTCGTCTCGTCTGGCCTAAAATATTTTTTCTTCCTTCAATACTCCATTTCTCTTGCCATTTCTCTGTTTATCTTTTGTTCTCTTCTCGCTTCTTTTGTCTTCTCTTGTCTTCTTTTTTCTCCTTTCTTATTCTCTCCTCTTCTCTTCTTCTCATCTCTTCTCACACTCATCTTTTTCTCTTCTTCCTTTTCCATTCACTCTAATCTCCTGCTCATCCTTTTCTTCCTGTTTTTTTTTTCGTTTCCTCTCTAGTCCTTCCTATCCCCTCAACTTTTCCAGGGTGGGAGGACCTAGTGACGAAATCTCTCATTACCTTACCATACCCTACCCTACCCTACTCTACCCTACCCTACCCTACTCTACCCTACTCTACCCTACTCTACCCTACCCTACTCTACCCTACCCTACCCTACCCTACTCTACCCTACCCTACTCTACCCTACCCTACTCTACCCTACCCTACCCTGCCCTCACCTACCTTCACCTACCTTATCTTACCCACCTTACCTTACCCTTACCCTACCCTATCCCTACCCTACTTTTAACCTAACGTAATCCAAACTCATCTAAAAACATCCTAATCTAACCTAACCCAACCCAACCCAACCCAACCTACTAAAAGCAACACACCCTCTCATGGAACAGACCAGACACAAATATATTCCTATACCTTAAAAGACTTTGGTATGAGGGGAAGGGGCCGACTCTCTGGGCCCTCCAAGTCGAGTTTTTTCATTGCATAATTGTGTTTGCAAGATTCATGGACACTTTAATGAGACTCCTACCTTGCCTTGCAGTGAGTGGTAGTGGTGGTAGTGGTTTTGGTGGTAGTTATAATGGTTTTGGTGATGGTATGATGGTGTTGGTGGTGGTGATGATTATAGTGATAGAGGTAGAGGTGTGGTGATTATGGTGGTGGTGGTGGTTAGTGATGATAGTTGTTGTGGAGGTTATTGGTGCATGGTGATGGTGGTAGTGGCATGATTGTGCATGGTGGTTAGTGGTGATTATTGTGATAGAGGTAGTGGTGTGGTGATATTATGGTGATGGTGGTGGGTTGTGGTGTTGGTGAAGTACTGTGTGTATACCTTATTGTAATGTAGCTATTATAGAAAATGTATTGTTTTGGGTAATATCAACAAGAACTCATTACCCTGTTAGTATATTTTTGTCTGCAGCTCCTCAAACTTTTGGAAGCCATATTTTCTGTGGACAGGTAAAATATTGTGTGTTTCTCTCTGAGCCTGGAAGCCACAATACCATCACCTCTTCATCACTATTCATTGTCTTCCGAAACTTCGTCAAACATTTTCCTCCGTTAGACGCCATAATGATTTTCCTCTTCCTCTCCTCCCTTCTCTCTTCTCCCAAACAGTTTTTTTTTCTTTCTATATTTTTAACCGATTGAGAGTCTGCCTCTTCCTCTCCCCCCTGAACCCCTCCCCCCCCTGTACCCCTCCTCCCTGTACCCCTCCCCCCTGTACCCCTCCCTGGGATTGGGTGGTGGAGTGCCAAAGGAACGAAGTGTTGAGTCAGTGCTGCTGTCACCGTTTCTCTCTCTCTCTCACTCTCACTCTCTCTCTCTCCTCTCATATATATATATATATATATATATATATATATATATATATATATATATATATATATATATATATATATATATATATATATATTTTAATGTTAAATTTTATATTTTTCTTTTTTCTTTTTGAATAGATGCCCATCTGTCTAACTTTCTTTCACTATCTGTGCTTGTTGGATTAACTGTCTCATCCTCTGTTTCTTTCTATCTGTCTGTTTGTCTCTCTCTTTCTCTCTCTCACACACACACACACACACACACACACACACACACACACACACACACACACACACACACACACACACACACAAAGGAGTAATCAAGATGCTAATTTGGCTTGGTAATGGGACGTAGTGGTGGTGATGTGGTGGTGGTGGTGGTGTTAGTGGTGGTGGTGGTGGTGGTGGTGGTGGTGGTGGTGGTGGTGGTGGTGGTGGTGGTGGTGGTATTCACAGACGTCAACTCAGGACACACGACGCTAACTTGTCACGATCTGGGTAGAGTGTAGTGATCATCTGTCAGAAGAATGGGAAGGGAAGGGCTTTGATATTGCAATAGGTAGTCAGTCACACACACACGCACGCACTCTCTCTCTTTCATGCAAGCTTTTTCTATCATTTTCTTAAGACGTCGGTAAAACGAGAGAAAATATATTTAAGTAATCAACGTTTAGGCCTTCACTTTCCAACAACACTAGTAACCTAACATAAAAAAATCTAATCAAATTTAATGTGTTCTATGTAAACCTCACATAACCTAACCTTCCCCGACCCAACCCAACCCGACCCGACCCGACCCAACCCAACCCAACCCGACCCGCGACCTAGGCAAACACGCATTAAGTTTAATATAAGTTATAATATAATTTCTTCTGTATTCACTCAAGCATGTTGTTGAGAAATAGTTAACACAGAAACACACCCAAACAGAAGCAAATAATGTTATGCTTATTACCCACAAGGAGAAACAGACTCTGGATTCGAACCCAACCCAAACCGAATCAAATAATGTTATGATGTTTATTACCCACAAGGAGAAACAGACTCTGGATTCGAACCCATGCATTCACAAACGACCGAGTATTATAGTTTGTTGTCAGCCCCACACCTGAGAACCATGATGAGGGCACAGTATACATTTGGTACAGCTGCCAAAATATGAATTGCGACAACATTTGATGGAACGTTGAAGGGGAGAGAGTACAGTGTTGGTAAATCTGGAGCAACTGATTCCTCCTAACTATGCTATGAAACAAGCTCCTTCCATATAGGTGGTGTTTCGTGGCAATAATAGGAGGACTCACTAACCTCCAATTTTCTGACTACATCACGGGGTTCCTTAAACAGACTCTCAGCCAGCAATTATATTTTTCGTCCTCATCTTCGTCGGTTCGTCGCTGTTTCTCTCGTGTCTCGCCTCGTCGTATTTGTTTTTCATATTCTTTCTGTTTCCAACTCGTCGTCCTCTTTATTTTTTTTTACTCATCAACTACTACTTTGTTTGTTTGTCCTCCTCTTCCTTCTCCTCTTCCTTTTTTTTTCATTCCTTTATCCTTCATCTCTTACTCTGCTCCTTACTCCTGTCCCCTTTCTCTTATTCATTATTTTCCTTCTCATTTTCCTTCGTAAACCTTCATCTCTTTCTTACTCTGCGTCTCTCTTCCTCTTTCTCTTATTCATTATTTTCCTCCTCATTTTTCTTCTTAATTAAACCTTCATCTCATCTCTTCTGTTACTCTGCATCTCCTGTCCTTTCTCTTATTCTTCCATTCCCTCCTCATTTTTCTTCTCTTTCTTACTCTGCGTCTCTCCTGTCCTTTCTCTTATTCATCATATTTTCTTCTCTTTCTTACCCTACGTCTCTCCTCCAATTTCTCCTATTCCTCCTCCTCCTCCCTCAACCTCTCCCGGATGTCCTAAAGGCTAGGGAAATTCTGTGCCCTTAAAAACGAGGCGTGGAGCAAATATTCCGGCCATTCTTTATGCTGGGAAATGTAAAAGGGATTATGTGTACACGGACCACGAACGAGGAGGGCCACGCTCACTAATACAAGAGGGTGAGCTAACACAGGGAGGGGGGGGGGGGAGTGAGGGAGAGTGAGAGAGGCGGGAGGGTGATACAAGAGGGTGGGCTATCACAGGGGACGGGGGGGTGTGGGAGTGAGAGGGGGATGGAGGGGGGAGAAGGTAATACAAGGATGAGTGGGGGAAGGGGGTGTAGTAGGAGTAGGGAAGGGTAATAAAAGAAGGGGAATGGGGGAAGGAAATACTATATAGGAATGGGGGAAGTACGTTATTTGAAGGGGGTCCTACATGTAGAGAGAGCTAACACAAGAAGGAGGGGGGGAAGAGGCCTAGGGGTGGACTAGTACAAGGGGGGGGGGGAGAGGCCTAGGGGGGGGGGGTAATACAAGGGGTCGTGAGCAAAGAGTCAACAGGTGGGTGGGTGTCCTATGTTGGCCTTAGGGAATCACTGCTGCTATTACCCTACTACTACTACTACTACTACCACCTCTACTACTTCTACTACCATCTCCACTACTACAATTACTACTACTA
The DNA here is from genome assembly GCA_034508575.1 of Petrolisthes manimaculis. Lineage (NCBI taxonomy): Eukaryota > Metazoa > Arthropoda > Malacostraca > Decapoda > Porcellanidae > Petrolisthes > Petrolisthes manimaculis. The sequence goes on from JAWZYT010000835.1 coordinate 125,222, forward strand.
CCTCCACTGGTACTACTACTATCTCCACTACTACTACTACTGCCACCTATATTACTACTACCACTACTATTACTACCTCCACTACTGTTGTTGTTGCTATTCCCATTGTATAACTTTTGTAAATTTAACCCTTAGTGCTACTATTTAGGGACCCCGTGATGTAGTCAGAAAATTGGAGGCTAGCGAGTCCTTCAAACATTGCCACGAAACACACACACACACACCTATATGGAAGGAGCTTGTTTCGTGGCATGGTCAGGAGGAATCAGAAGCAGCCTCCAATTTTCATACACAATCACAGGGTCCTTAAGGCTACCGTGATTTCTTTGCACCATTACTGTTAACATTTATACTACCTCTTGTTTCATCTCGTCTGTTTTCTTGATTTTTCTTTTGCCCGAATTTTCTGTTCCCTTCCTTGATTACTATTTTCTCTTTCACTTTTCACTTGGTTCTTGTCTTCCATGTTTTATTTTATCACCATCCATCCGTGCTTTTTCTTCCTCCCTGTGTTAGGTTTTATTTCTTTTATGTAACCAAAACTCCTATATTATGCATTTTAAGGTAAGTCTTATACGTATATTATGTTACCCTTTACGTTTGCTATGTTACCCTCCCTATTTGCTATGTTACCTTCTACGTTTGCTATGCTACTCTCCAATTGATATGTTACTCTCTACGTTTCCTATGTTACCTTCTACTTTTCCCGTTGGCTCGCCGTCAATTTTCGGAATCACTCTGAAAGTCCCATCACACATTTCTCTCATTTTTTTTTGTTTCAGTCGACTCGTGTGTGATTAGCCCACCGTCCCGAAATTTTGCGAGGGATCGTGGACCATAGCAGACAAAAGTACTGTTTGAATGATGGTAGCTGGGATAGGACCGGGGGGGGGGAGGGTGTTGTCGTACATAGAACTCTTAATCAGTGTGTGTGTGTGTTTGTGTGTGTATGTGTGAGTGTCTGTGTGTAAATGTGTGAGTGTGTGTTTGTATATGTGTTGGTGTTTATTTGTGTGTGTGTGTGTGTGTGTGTGTGTGTGTGTTGGTGTGTTACGGAATGCTGCTATGTTATCAAGAGGATAGTTATGCCTGTCTTAAAATTAAATCATAATATTCTCTGACTCTGAAAGGTTAACAAACAATTTTATTATTTAGCTGATGGAGAAAGGTAGTGACTGTGAGAATGTTTGATGCATGGGGTTTATTGCTTATGGAGAAAATTAATTAGTGATGCCCTCGACTTTGCATAATATTAGAATTAGGGATGATAGGAAGTGTGTGTATCATTTAAAATTTTGATTGATAAGGAAGTGAGGTGAGGGTGAGAGAATGAGACGCAAGAGAGAAAGAGTGATAAAGGCGAGGGTTAGATAATTGGACATGTAGAGGAGAGAGGAGGAGAAGTCGCTGAACACGGGTGGTAAAATAAAATGGGGGCGAGGAGGAGGAGGGGGAAGAGGTGAAGAGGGAGAAGGCAATTTGTAAATGGTGTGTGAGGGAAGGTGTGAGTGAGGAAATTGACTGGAGATTATAATATAAAAACTTCTTGGATGTTAAATGTCGGACGAGAGTAGAATAGAGGGGACGGAAGCTGGGACACGAGGAGAATCAAGGAAATGAGGAAATGAGGTGGTGTAGGAAGGGAAAGAAGTAGTGTGAGGGAGGAATGGAAAGGGGAGTAGAAAAAGATGATGATGATGATGAAGAAAACGGAAAGAATGTGAGAGAGAATTGGAAAGGTATGAGATGAATGTGAAAGTGAGAGAGGAAATGAAAGGATGGGAGTGGAAATGAAAAGATGGGAGTGGAAATGAAAGGATGGGAGTGGAAATGGAAGGATGGGAGTGGAAGACAGTATATAAGAGGAAAGGAAAGGTGAGAGAGAAATGGAAATGATATGAGAGAAAAGGAAAATCTGTAACAGGGTAAAGGATGAGAGAGAGGAACAGAAAGTGCCTCAGTGGAAAGGAAAGAAAAGGAGAGGAAGGGAATTAACGGGGAGAGAACAGACACTCATCATGTTTATACTCTTATTGTGATCATGGAAACAGAATATAGTTGACCTCTCTGATTTTTTATTATTTATTTTTTATTTTTTATTTTTTATTTTTTTTGTCACTAGAACACTCACCATCTTCACTAACATTAATTCAGGAGATAGTTTACTTTTGATAGATTGGAGCGCCTTGATTCCTCCTCCAAAGTATACCAGGAGACAGACCCATGCAGATGAAGAAAAATAATGGTATCCTGTTGCCTGGAATAGTTTAGTTTGGAGGAATGATTTACTCCATATTTCTTACCACCCAAAACAATGTGATATATACTCCCTTAAGAGGATGGTCTACTTTTAGCTTATTAGAATTTTTTGATTCCTTCAAAATATGCCAGGAAACAGGAACACATTAACAAACATAGTGGTGACCTGTTGCTTGGAATAGTTTGGAGGAATTAGTTGCACCAGATTTATTACCAACATTGAACTTCCCCCTTAAGAAGTATCCCCAGCCTCTTAAAAAATATATATACTGTATATATATAATGTTAGCCTGTATGCAGACTGTGTAAAGGTGGCCCAACTCACAGTAGCCTAGATTGCTGTCCACAATCTTCTGGGAAATTTATATGAAAGTTTGAACAGGTTGGGTGGCGGAGGAAGGAAGGGACGAAGGGAGGGAGGGAGGGAAGGAGAGATGAGAAAGAGGGTGTGGAAAGAAAAGAGAATTGAGAGGTATAACACTTGGAAACGTATTGATCGTATGTAATTTACAAGGGATATTATTATGAGTTTGTAAAATTGTTTGTGTTCCTACCAATTATTATACAAGTTAATGTTTACCCCGTGTACTTCGCTACATTTATGAGACTTCTCTATGTATATATGTGGCACGTGTGACAGAACTTCTACCCGAGTGTTTAGTACAGTACAGTTACGTTCAATAGTCCTGTAACACCTACGAATGACACGTCTGTTGGTCTCTGTAGTACCGGTCCATAACATTCACCGTCGCGACTCACTTTTATTCACTTGAGGCAGGACTTTTGACCGTGACTGTACATAATATTGCTACCTGCACGTACGTATGTTGATTCCAAGGCCACGAGCTGATCTTTTCCACGAAGCTAAAGCAAGTCACAATTTTTTTTCCTCCGCGCCTCGTCGTAAAAATCCACTTCGTCACATTTTTATATTTTCATCTTGTTTATAATGACTCAATACTCTCAGACCCCCTCCGGCATTTTAAGGCAAAATATTATATTTCGAAAAACAATATTGATGTTATAATGGGCGGAAAATGAGGTTGTCTTGAAGGGGGAAGCGGGTATTGAGGGAGAGGGTTGCCATTGGTATGTATGAAGACGGTATAGTGTGTGTGTGTGTGTGGTATGCTGGTTGGGTGGTAGTGTGTGTGTGGTAGGTATGCTGGTTGGTTGTGTGCGTGGTATGCTGGTTGGGTGGTAGTGTGTGTGTGTGGTAGGTATGCTGGTTGGTTGGTTGGCTGATTGGTTGGTTTGTTGGTTCGTTGGTTGGTTGGCTTGTCGAGAAATACGTAGATGTCTTGGTGAAGTGAAGTGAGTCTGCGTCGGGAAGTGCATGCAGTCTTACTGTATGTGTTGTTGTTGCTGTGTGGGTCGGGTTGATTAGGTTGTCAGAAATTGGGTGTACTGGTGCAATGGAAGTCGGAAAATATATAGTGCCTATTTATTTATTATTATTATTTTCTTTGGACAGGTGTGGTAGTGGTTAGGGTGGTATAGTGGTGGTAGAAGTAGTAGTAGTAGTGGTATCTGTGGTGGTTGTAGTATCAAAGAGTTCAGTGTGCAATTAGACAGAGGGGTGTTGTGGTTCCCAGGCAGACTCTCCTTTGTGATGCCTTCCTTCCCTTCCTGGCAGATGGAGGCTTGGAAATCACTTGTCTGCTGGTGTCTTAGGGTGTGTGTGTGTGTGTGAGAGAGAGAATGAGAGAGAGAGAGAGGGGAGGGGAGGGGAGGGGAGGGGAGACAGACAGAGAGAGGGGGGAGGGGGAGAGAGAGAGTTAAAGTAGATAGTGGTAGATAGACCTTGACTTCTTGGTATTGTGGATAAAACGAATGAAATGTAACAGTATCATTACTAAATTTTATATCATTTTCCTTCAAGGTATACGGAAATAAACGCAGTGAATTTTGGAAGAGGTTTGCCATCCTATATAAGATTTGATGTCACGACTCAACTAATCAGAAGCGGGTTCATGTTAAGGATATTTATTTACCTTTAGCCGCTCAGAACATCACACTACATTTTTATAACGAATGATTAGAAAAAGATAAATGAATGGTGGAGTGAGTCTGCACGTGTCTGTTTGCATTGTATTCAAAGGTGCGTTGTTATATGATTGATAGCGTTGTAAAGAAGTAGCTTTGTGCCTGCATATTTTTTCTTGTGTGTGTGTGTGTGTGTTGTGTTGTGTTGTGTTGTGTGGGTGTGCCTTGACGTCGAATATACAATCATGCTTTTCCATCCTTGCATGCACTGTCTTCCACACACACACACACACACACACACACACACACACACACACACACACACACACACACACACACACACACACACACACACACACACACAACTCCACGCAGCAGGCAGAGAGAAGGCGAAGGCGGCTGCTCTTAATTTCGACTTTTCTCCTCCTCACTCTCTCTCTTCTCTCTCTCCCACTTCGAGAACCCCAAGACAAAACTGTGAGCCTCGGATGATCACTTGGCCGTCTTCAAAGCCAGCCAGCCACCTCCACCCACCACTACCACCACCAACACCAAAGTTAAAGGCAGGGAAAACATGTGGACTTATTTCCCCGCCAGCCAATCTGTCTTTAATTTACTTAGGGGCCGAATGAGTGGGCTATGCAGGGGGTTTGGTTGGTTGGGTTGGGGGGGGGGAATTTTCATGCTTGGCTGATACTACAAATGAGGTCTCGGCCACTTTTTGTGCACGTAAACAGAGAGTTGTTGTTGTGTGTTGTTGTTGTTGTGTGTTGTTGTTGTTGTGTGTTGTTGTTGTTGTGTGTTGTTGTTGTTGTTGTGTTGTGTTTGTTGTTGTTGTGTGTTGTGTGTTGTTGTGTTGTTGTTGTGTGTTGTTAAGTGGACTTGTTTGGTTCTTTGGTTGTTGTTGTGTTGTTGTTGTTGTGTTGTTGTTGTTGTTGTGTTGTGTGTTGTTGTTGTTGTTGTGTGTTGTTAGGTGGACTTGTTTGGTTCTTTGGTTGTTGTTGTTGTCTTTATTCTCTTCCTTTATCTCCTCCTTCTTTGCCTCCTATTGCTCCTCTTCCTCCTTTTTCTCTTCCATTTTTTCGTTCTCCTCTTTCTCTCTCTTACAGTTCTTCATTCTCCTCTTCATCATCCTCTTTCTCTCTCTCTTCCACTTCCTCCTCCTTCTCCTCCCTTTTTCTTCCACTTTCTCCTTCTCTTCCACTTCCTTCCTCCTTCACCTCCCCTCTTTCTCTTCCACTTTTTTCTCCCTCTCTTCCACTTCCTTCCTCCTCCTCCTCCTTCTGCTCCCTTGCACCTTCATTCACACACAGGCGGTACACACTTGCAGAAGAATACACACACCAATGCAACTGCAACTATCTCTCCTTCTCTTTCACACACACACACACACACACACACACACACACACACACACACACACACAGAGGTACGATTTAGGACGCATCTCTTTTGCCCTTAAGCCTTGGTGATTGTCTTGCCTTTCTCCTCCCTTCTCCCTCTCCCTCCCCCTCCCTCTCTCCCTCCCTCCCTCTCTCCCTTCCCTCCTCCCTCTCCCTCTTATTCCTTTTTTTCCTCCTTTCTTTCCTTCCAATTCCTCCTTTCCCTCCTCCCTTCTCCCTCTCCCTGCTATCTATTCCTTACTTCCCTCCTCCCTCTCCCTCCTATTCCTCCCTTCCCTCCTTCCTCTCCTTCTTATTTCTCCCTTCACCACTCTTATTCCTTTCGTTTCTCCTTCCTGTACTCCTTATCTCATTCACAAGCTTATAATATTATATTCCTCCTATCTCCTCTCATTTATTTCGTCCTTCCCATCCTTCCTCTTCCTTCCCATCCTCCACATCTTCCTGCCATCCTCTTCCTCTTCCTTTCCTCTCCTCCAATCACGTTCTCATTCCCCTCATTCGTTCCTCCCCACCTTCTCTTCCATCTCTTTGTTTCTCTGTCTAATAAACTTCCTTCTCACCTTTCACCCTTTCCATTCATCCCTTCTTCCCTTTCATTTCTTCCTTCCCTGCCTTCCCTTAACCATTTCCTTCTCCCCCTTGCTTCTTCCCTGTTCTTCCCTCACCATTCTCCTTTTCCTATCCATCCCCATCCTATTTCCTTCATGTTTTATTTTGTTTCTATTTCTCTCCTTCCATCTTTCCTATTCCCTTCTTTCTTCTCTCATTCCCTTTTCTCCCTCTAACAATCTCTCTGCTTCCCTTTCTGTAAAAATGTATATTCATTGTGTCTATTCCCCACCAATCTCTCTCTCTCTCTCTCTCTCTCTCTCTCTCTCTCTCTCTCTCTCTCTCTCTCTCTCTCTCTCTCTCTCTCTCTCTCTCTCTCTCTCTCTCTCTCTCCACACACGTGTTCTATTTTTATATCCATTTTCTGTTTAGTATTCGTCCCTTACAAACTTTTTTTTTTAATATTCCGTTACATATAATTTTTTTTCCTTATGTATGGTTTCTGTTTTGTAATTCTAGCATGTCTTTATTTTTGTTCTCTTGTTTCTTTCCTTCATTATCCCTCGCTATCCGTTTTCTGTTCGATATTGTGAATGTAATCCTTACATGCTCATTTTCTTTTAACATTCACCATTCTCTCTCTCTTTCTCTCTCTCTCTTAGATATATTTATATTCTGTCTATTATTATCTTTAATTATCTATATAACTATTTGTCTCTAAGTTCAAATCTATCACTTTCCACATTCATTTCTCCTCAATTCCCTTCCGTTCTCCCTTTCATCCACGTTTTGCCTTCTTTCTCTCCTCCTTTCTTCTTTTTCTTCCTTCCCTCCTCCTTTTCCCTTCCTCCTCCATTGATTTTCTTCTACCTATCTTTGTCTCTATCTCTTTCCCAACCCCTCTCCCTTTCTTTCTCTTTTTCTCCTATTTCTCTCCCCCCCTCTTTCCTTATCTCTCCATCTCTCTCACAATCCCTTCTTCCTTTTCTCTCCTTCCTTCCCTCATTCTTTGTCGTGTTTCTCTCTCTTCATTCTCACCTTCCTTCCCTCCTTCCTTCCCTCCTTCCATATCTCACCATCTCTCATACAACCCCTTCTTCTCCTTTCCTTCCTTCCCTTTCTCTCCCTCATTCCATGCCGTGTTTCTCTCTCTTCCATTTCTCGAGACGTCATGCTTTTATCGACGTTTCCACACACACAACTCCAACAAGAACTTTCTCCCAATTTCTATTTTTTTTTACATTTGTCTGATTTTTTTTTTTTTTTTTTAAGGTTTTCCCAGGCCTCGGTAAAGCACCCGGAGCGGATAAAGTATTGGCACCCACAGTTTTTTTTTATATATTTATTATTATTTTTTTTTTAAGTTTTGTTTTTTATCATCAATTTTTTTTCCACTTTGGTCGTGTTGGGTCATATCATTTTTTCATTATAATTGTTCTTTCCTACTTGGGGAAATGAAAGTTTTAGTAGCTTTGTGTGTGTGTGTGTGTGTGTGTGTGTGTGTGTGTGAGATAGAGAGAGAGATTATTTCTGTGTGCATCAGTGTGTGTGTGTATGTGAGTATGTGTGTAAATGTATCTGAATATTCGTGAGTTATGTGTGTGTGTGTGTGTGTGTCAGAGAGAGAGAGAGAGAGAGAGAGAGAGAGAGAGAGAAAGAGAGATGATGTCTGCGTGTGTGTGCTTATGTATTGTGTGTGTAAGAGACAATGTACAAGTATGTGTGTGTGTGTATGCGTGACTGAGTGTATGTGTGTGTGTTGTGGCTACCAAAATGTGTGTTGCGTGTATATGCTAATTTGTATTGCTGTTGTTTTTGTATTGTATTGTTTTTCTTAATTCCTGCTTCATGTTTCTTGGTGGTGTTCGTCTGCTAATTGCGTTTTTTTTTTTTTTTTCATATTGGTCTTTTTCATTTCTACTTTCACCATTTTTATCAGGTTTAATTTAATTGCACTTTTTGCCTTTTTACCTTTGTGTTGTTTGACTATTTACATTTTCATTCTTTATTTATCTTATTCCTTTATTTCTCTAACTTTTAATTATTGCCGAACTTCACTATATTTCCTACTTTTTTCTGAATGTTTACTTTGTGTAATTATTAACTTTATTTTATTTTAATCTTCCTTATTTGTTGTGTATTTAATTTTATTCACTGTTTATTATTTTTTACTGAAATACTATTTATTATTTATATTATAATTTTGTTTACTAATGGCAAGCTCACCCTGGGTAATTGTTTATCTAATAATCCACATTGTTATTAAGTTTATGATATATTTCAATGTTCGGTCCTATTTAGATACTCATTGTTTAAATTTATTTTGGTAATTTACTTTCTTCATTCTGTTTTGGAATTTTGTATGCTCTTTTTTTTTTCCTTTTCTTTGAGCAATTTCTGATGTTGATACAAAATTATGACTTTATGTGTTGTATGAACCAGCTTGCTCGTCAAAGCTTAAGGTTTAATTAAGGATGAAGTAGAGTAGTGTTGGTAAAAATGGAACAACTGATTCATTAAAACTATTACAAAGAATCAGTATTATTGTTATTCTAGTTCTGTTTTCTGACAAACATTGGTTGGAGGAATCGAGGAACTCCAGGGTACCAAGAGTTTACTATCCTATTTAAGGGGGTGCGGGAGTAGGGGACAGGCTTCGGGGGTGCGGGGATTTGGGGGGTTGCGGGGAGTAGGGGGACAGGCTTGGAGGTGCTGGGATTTTGGGGGTTGCGGGGAGTAGGGGAACAGGCTTGGGGGAGGGGGTTAAGAAGGTGCGGGAATAGGGAACAGGCTTTCTACCCACCCTAAGACTGTCCCCTTATTCCCGCACCCTTTCAATGGCTTGTCAAATGATACCAGGGTGCAGGGAAAGTCTATCACATTATCTACTTCACTTATTTACATTCTTGCTGCTTCCTATTTTGACTTGAAAGGAAGGAAGAATGGGATGGGCCGATCATATTGTAACTCGGCCATTCATTCCCGTAGAGTTTTGAAATAATATCCATGGGTCGTCTCAGGAACCAACCAACCATTGATGAATGAGGATGATTCGAGGATCCTTTTAATCATTCCATTCAATCCTTTCAAGTCAGTTCACAGCCTCCTTCTCCTTTCAAGCGACTCGTGCATTGTATCCGGGGTAAAGGAGCTGGGAAAAAAATCCTCAGCTTGCCACGTCGAGTTATACTAAGTCAGTATCGCTTTCATGGAGGCGTGGGTGGGTGGGTGGGGAGAGAGGAGGAGAGAGGGAGAGAGAGAGAGAGGGGAGAGGGAGAGAGAGAGGGGAGAGGGAGAGAGAGAGGGGTCCCACACATGCACACTCATACTAATTAACAGGAAGGATGGAAGAGATGCAGTGAGGGAGGGAGGGAGAGAGGAAAGGAGGAAGATGAATGGATGAATGTAGAGATGTAGGAAGAGAGAGGGATGGATAGATGGATGGATGAAGGGAGTGAAGGAGGAGAAAGCCTGATGAATGTAGAAACGAAGAGGATGAGGAGGGAGAAAGAAAGCAAAATAGGGAGGGATGGGAGAGATGCAAATATGAAGAAAACGTGGGGGTGGAAGAAACAGGAGATAAAGTGTGGAAGTGAGGGAACAGGGAAGAAGAAATACAAAAAACATAGAAGGCAAGATACAAGAAAATTAAGAAATGAGAAATAGAGTGAAAATGTGGGAATGGAAGGAACATTAAATGAACTCACAAGCAAACGCACGAACCAACGAACACAGGAAGGAAGGGGAAGGTGATAAATGATGCTAGAGAGAAGACGGGGAAACTGACTGACTTGAGAGAGAGAGAGAGAGAGAGAGAGAATGAGAGAGAGAATGAGAGAGAGAGGTATATTAATGAAGAGGGGACGTCAAGAGAACAAGACAGGTTTATATGAGTTAAGTGATTGTCAGAGTTAGTGAGTGAACTGAGAGAGAGAGAGAGAGAGAGAGAGAGGGAGAGAGAAAGTAAGTAAGTGAGAGAGAGTGAGAGTGGAAGTGGGGAATTGAGAGAGAGAGAGAGAGAGAGAGAGAGAGAGAGAGAGAGAGAGAGAGAGAGAGAGAGAGAGAGAGTGTGTGTGTGTTAGTGATAGAGTGTTAGTGGAAGTGGGGAATTGAGTGAGTTTGAATGAGAGAGAGAGGGGGGGGAGAAGAGAGAGAGAGAGGCGTAATCTGCGGCAGAGGAATGAGTGACACACACACACACACACACACACACACACACACACACACACACACACACACACACACACACACACACACACACACACACACACACACACAGAGTCACGGTTGAGTGGATTTGCAATGGTAATTAATATATTCAAGGTGACTGGATGCGCCAAAATGAGGTTCACTGGGAAACTTCATGTGTGTGTGTGTGTGTGTGTGTGTGTGTGTGTGTGTGTGTGTACTTTGAATCTACCATGTTTGTGGGGGGGGGGTGCTTCTGTCTGATATTGAGTATGCGTGTTTCTGGTGTGTTTGTTTGTTTGTGTGTGTGTGTGTGTGTCTCTCACACATACACACACATGCATGCAAAAACATCTGAAAGCTGGACTGCATACCTGTTGTTGAGTGAGGCACCGTAACCTTACCTAATGTCACCTGCACTAGACACACCTGTATGTACCGTCACAACAAAGGTAAGACGTTCACACCTGGGAAACTTTACACGTGTGTCTCTATCTCTCTCTCTTTATTTATATATATATATATATATCCCAGAAAATATAATACTCTTCTCACACCACTTCCTTACCTTCCGCTGCTACACACACACACACACACACACACACACACACACACACACACACACACACACACACACACACACACACACACACACAAACATACATACCACTACCACACACCTGCTTCCTTCTCACCTTCATATCCCTACTCCCTGCCACCTCACTGTCGGGGTCCAAGGAAGGCATTGGGGTGAGGGAAGGGCTGGTGACTGGGTGGATAGCAGAACACACAACCAGGTGAACTGAGAGGAAGGATAGAAATGGATGGAAGGGTTAGGAGAGGGGTAGGAAAGAAGGAAGGAAGGGGAGGAGAAGGATAGGAATGGATGGAGGGGTTAGGAGAGGGGTAGGAAGGAAGGAAGGGGTTAGGAGAGAGGTAGGAAGGAAGGAAGGGGTTAGGAGAGAGGTAGGAAGGAAGGAAGGGGTTAGGAGAGGGGTAGGAAAGAAGGGGTTAGGAGAGGGGTAGTAAGGAAGGAAGGAAGGGGAGGAGGGAGACTGAGAAGGAAGAATGGAGGATGAGGAAGAAAAGGGAAGGACGAGGAACAAGAGGGACAGATTAATGGGAGAGGAGTAGTTACACAAGAAGTAGAAGAAGGGAGGTATATGAGAGGAGGAGGAAGAAGGAAGGAACAGGAGGAAGTGAGGGAAGAACAGGAGGAAGAGAGGGAAAAACAGGAGAAGCAGGAGGAACTGGAAGAATTGGAAGGGAAAGAGGCGTGAGTGAGAAAAGGGAGGAGCAATAAGAAAGGATGAATGGGAGGAACAGGAAGAAGTGAGGAATGGGGAGAGATAGGCATGACTGAGGATGAGGATAACCATGATGGAGGAGCAATGGGAGGAATGGAAAGAGAGAGAGAGAGAGAGAGAGAGAGAGAGAGAGAGAGAGAGAGAGAGAGAGAGAGAGAGAGAGGCATGAGTTAGGATGAGGAGGAGGAGGAGTGCCATGTATCCGTGTCACCACCTGCAGCTCAGTAATTGTGTCGCCCTCCAACCAGCCAACCAGATGCCAGGAATCATTTTAGCCCCACTAATTGACGGTGTTGCAGGCAGTCCAAGAGTCGCTATTGATTACCACCAACACCAACCAACCAACCAACCAACCAACCAAATTATCAACCACACAGTCAATCAATCAGACAGTCAAACAATCATACAAACAACCAACAACAACAACAACAAAAACACCACCCATTCAACAAATACTTAATACCCAACCTACCACCTAAAGACCCAACCAATCAACCAACCAAACAACCAACCATCATATCAGAATTTTTCACCTTCATAATTAGCAAGACGTCATTACATAATTAGCATGACATCACCTGACGTCATTACACTTGACATCATTACACTTGACGTACCGGTACTTTATAACCTCCCAACACCTGACATCATTAGAGTATTTAGCATCATTACACCTGCCTACATTACAATTGCTATTCAACATCATTAATACACCTGACCCCCACATCCACCACTCCACCCCACTCCACCCCACCCCACCCCACACTGCACCTGTCATTATTATACCCGACATACATATATACATTTCTCTGACGCCATTACAGATGATCAGATTAGATAAGAGGAAGAATATCAATTTTCTTTTTCTTCAGCTCCCCAAATGCATAAACTCTTTCTTGTGTTATAATTATTATCGTTGTGGCAATTGGTCTTCTTTTGCATTTTTTTTTTCTCTTTCACTTTTAATTCAAGACTATTTAGTATTGTTAGTTTTTCTACTAAGGTATATTTTGTTAATTTGTAGTTGTAGTTCTGTTGGTGCTCGTTTTTGTTTATATGGTTGCTCTTGAAACTATTATTTACATCTTGTGTTAGTGAACCCTTTACAGAATATATAATTATAATAAAGTGTTTTTGTTCTTCAAGGTCAGGGTTATAGTGGGGCTCTGTGCTCTTGTTTCCAATTTGGTTTCTCCAGTTTAAATTCAGAGTTTAATATTCTTGCATTTGAAGTCAACCATTGAGTTTCTCTCTTATGATCTCACCAGTATGCAAGTGCGTGCACGTGTAGAAAGGCAAGAAGAGAGGGAAGGAGGAAGAGAAGTAAGTAAAAGGGTAAGAGGGAGGAAAGGAAGGAGGGAGGTAGAGAGTGACGGGTGGGGAGGAAGGTTAGGTCTGATGGGAAGCAAATGAGGAGGGAGAGAGGAAAGGAAAGGGTAGAGTAATGATAGGAAGGAAGAAGAATGAGAAAGACGTAGGGAGGGAGCATGGATGATAGGGTAGGAAGGAAGGAAGAAGGGAAGGAAGGAGGGGAGGAAGAAGTGGTGCAGGGAGGAAGGAAGGAAGGGAGGGAGGGAGAGAGAGGGAGAGGGAGAGAGAGGGACCTTGGGTGGCAGTGGTCCGCCACCTCTCTCTGCCACTCTATTGATTCCACACCATTTCCATGACAATTGTTTTAAACGCGTGACCGCTCCGCTGACCGCCGCCGCCCTGCCAGCCAGCCAGCCAACACGTCCAAGGTCCGTCCACCCATCGATGTTGAGGGAATGACGTTACCAGCACTCCATATTGTGTTCTGATTTGACTTTGGTTATGAGGGTCATATTGTGTTATGGACTCCTTGTAGAACTACTGATTCTCACTAACTATACTGTATACCTGAGAGTAGACAATACAAACTACATCTGATAGTATACGGGCTGGAGGTCTGGGTCGGTATTAATCAAACAACTTAGAATTCGCACTTTTCCGTATGTTTGCATTTCGAAGCAGTGGACGAATTTTCTCCTTATTAAAGTTCGAGTCTATACTGTATATTGTAATTTCAAAGGAGTGCCGGGTTCTCGTCCTTGGCATGAATGAACCAACAACATTTTCTCTCAGGAGTTAACTTATATTATACTTTGATAAATACGGGTCCTGATTAGCAGCATACAGTTTACTAGGAGAAATAAAAAAATGTGGTGGAAGGAATGAACAAATATCACCTTTACTTTCACTAAGTATAAACCAACCGTAAGTGAGTACGTTTTCCAATTGTGTGTGTGTTTGTTTTTGTTTTTTTATAATATAATAATAATAATAATAATAATAATAATAATAATAATAATATCATATCTGCAAGTTAACTCACCACGAAGGAAATAAACAACAGCACAAACCAAATAAACCCACAAAAAAACACCTCACCAGTGAAGAAATAAAGAAAGGTGTAGGGTAGGTAGTGGAGAGAGAGACAGACAGACAGGAGTTGTTTATCTAGATTATCGTGATTATATACAACTTGTGGAGAAGTGACGAAACTGATGCTGACCTTCCTGATACAACACAACACGTCTAGACAACAGTGTGACGTAATGGAGGAGGATTCTTATTGGCACCCCTCAACCCCCCCCCCCCAATCCCCCCAAGCCTGTCCCCTACTCCCGCACCCCCCAAAACTCTCTCAATCCCTTCAAGCCTGTCCCCTACTCCCGCAAATGACTTAGGCCTAATGGAGGAGGATTCTTATTGGCACCCCTAACCCCCCAAGCCTGTCCCCTACTCCCGCACCCCCAAAATCCCCTCCCCAAGCCTGTCCCCTACTCCCGCACCCCTAAAATCCCCTCCCCAAGCCTGTCCCTTACTCCCGCACCCCCCAAATGTTCGTCTCCTGCACGGTTCAATATTGGGGGTTGCAAGGGGGTCGTGTGTTTGTTGCATCAGGTTAGTCTTATGCAATGGCAGTATAATACATTTAGAACAATAATAAACAAGAGTAATATCAGAGTAATATTAACTTAAATAAATAAAATGATAAAGCCTCATGATATTGTAATTTAATAATGTCTTGGCAACGAAAATATCACACTAATATTAAAGTTACAAAGACATGATATTATTAACTTCAAAATGTGTCGAGTATTTTTTGGTAGAATTTATGTGTATAATTTATAGACTGTATAACAAATAATGATCTACAATATACTGTAAATAACATAACATTATTAACATCAAGAGAATGTTATGTAATTATATGTATACTAAGAGGAAGTTGAGCAACGTAATATTAATAAAAATGATAATAATAATAATGATGATAATAAAATAATAATGAAAATAATTATAATGATAATAATAATAATAATGATAATAATAATGATGATGATAATATTAATAATTAAGATTGCTGCATGTAACACTAAACTGAATCAAGATAACATAACGTGATATTAACCAGAGGAGAGCGTTGTGAATTGTTAGTGTGTGCTGGGACTCCACTGACTACCACACGCCTCTCCTGACACCTTCACCTCCCTGTAATTTCGGCCTGAATTCAGTGTGGCCTCTATTTCATTCATGACCGCGAGAGGTGTCAGCTGTGTTGGTCTCAATTGTTGGCCTCATGAGGTCTCGCTCTCCTCTACCAAATGGACCAAATTGTTTTTATTTATATATATACAGTATATACTGTTGGTGTGTTGGTGTGAAAGGCATAGATGTGTTGTTTTGTTCTGAGTTATATAGTGCGGTATGAATCTATTCTGTGTATGAATGTCACTTTGTATTTCATTTTACTGTGAGGTAAGGCAAACTTTGTCAGTAACGTGTGTGACTTTTCACTAAAAAAAAAAGTGTAGGTTAGAAGTGGAGAAAATGACATAGAACTTTTTTCAGTATGAATAATGTTGAATAATTTGATGGTCATGTATTGCAACACGAGAATAAAGTTTGTTACACAAGTCTCATATCGTTTGTCGTTGTAAAATAATCATGTTGCTAGACACAACCACTTTACGAAATAATGTTATATTCCGTGTTGGTTACAAATGTGAAATGATTAGATATTATAATTATGTTCACCTGAAAACGGACTGGATGAAATTATTACATTATTTATACCGTGGGGTTTGCGGACACAATAAGGTGATGAAACTCAAAGGAAAATTGAAATATTATTTACAGATATGTTTATTGGCGTCCAAGTTATATAATGTAGCCAACATGTCATTACTTGGTTGTGGTTTGTTGTTTGTTATATTAAAGCACCATGTTGTTATTATTGTACCTACATCGTCATGCACATGTTTCTCACTCCTCACCCACTCACCTGTCACCTTCACCTGTACCTCACCTCTCTCTCGTATTCATAATCATACCTGTGTCCTTCACCTTTCATGCAAACCTTTCCATCATCTCTCATGTGTTTTATGAATGTAATCTCACCCACACTCATTCATCCCTCTCACAAACATTCAATCTACACTTGTATTATCACAATCCTATATCCCAACCTTCTACGTGTGTTCTCTTAATCAACAGAACACTCGCAATCGAAAATTTTTATCCAGATCTTGTTGAAATTTCAAATATCTTGACATAGTAGTGAATCAATAACAAGGCTTATCTTATTTCATATTTGCTTGAGGTCGCTTAATACTCGATGAGGCTATTCCAAGCAAACCTAGATACATATTTTGTATCTTTAGTGTACCCTTTTTATCCATAGAAATTTGCACCTGTATCAACCATACACATCCACATTTCCCCTTATCTACCATATCTTCCCCAATCCCTTACGTCTTCCCATCTTCTGTCTCTCTCCTCTACATCTCTGTCTCTCCTTTAAATCTCTGTCTCTCCTCTACATCTCTGTCTCTCTCCTCTACATCTCTGTCTCTCTCCTCTACATCTCTGTCTCTCTCCTCTACATCTCTGTCTCTCCCCTCTACATCTGTCTCTCCCCTCTACATCTGTCTCTCCCACACCCACAGATATTCTTCCAACACCAGTATATCTAACATCTGTCTCTCCTACATACTTTCCCTCACCAACATGTGTCCTTTCTTGCACGTCTTCGTTACTTCTTTTTCTCTCTCCCTCACTCTCCATTTTGTCCCTCCTTTCTGTATATTCCCTTTCCCTCTCTCCCTTTCACACACACACACACACACACACACACACACACACACACACACACACACACACACACACACACCTGTCCCTCCTCAACACCTGTCCTTGCTTCTTGCCACCCCCTGTGAGCCACTGAGGGGACGGTCTATAATCCTGGTGAGGGGCAAGGTGCGACCTCTTGATCTCCCCCGAGGGCTCCCTGTGAGATGAGGCTCCCGTGTCCAATAAACCGAAAGGCAGAGAGGAAGGACGAGGTGGTGGTGGTGGTGGTGGTGGTAGTGGTGTTAATGATTGCAGTGGTCGTGAAGTGCAAGTGCTGTTGGTGGTGTTGCTGTAGGTTGTAGAGGTTTTACTGGTGTGTTGTTAGTGGTGGTGTTGTTGTTGTTAGTGGTGTTGGTGTAGGTTGTAGACATGTTACTGGTGTTACTGGTGTGGTGTTGGTGATGGTATACATGTAGGTTATTATAGAGGTAGCATCGACGGTGGAGATGGTGAGAGGAGATAATAAAGATAGTGGTGAAGGGAACACAGGGAATGGAAATGTCACTGATGGTGAATGAATACACCTCAGATAACATTGATGGCGGAAGTGATGGAAGTGGTGGGGGAGATGACACTGATTGCAGGCGCTGGTGGTGGAGATGGTGGTGGTGATGGTGAAGAGGGTGGTGGAATTGGTGGTGGTATTGGTGGTGGTGATGGTGATGGTGAAGAGGGTGGTGGAATTGGTGGTGGTATTGGAGGTGGAGATGATGGTGTTGGTGGTGGTGGTGGTGGTGGTTGTGGTGGTGAAGGAAATGGTGAAAGTGAAGACAGGAATGGTGGTAATGGTGAAGGAAACGGTGTAGGTATTTGCTGCAATGTTGTAGATGGTGATAGTGAAGGCATAAATAATGATGGTGATGGTGTACAGTAGTCAGTAGGTAAAGGCGGAAATGGTGTAGATGGTGTAGGTGAGTGACGCCATAATTACCATCGGCCGGGGCAGCCTCACCTCATTTGCATAAAGTTGTAATTAATAATATTGGAGAAGTATTATAATTATGATGGTTTGCCCAGCACCTACCTTACCAAGTCCTTCATACACCTACCTACCTACCTACCTACCTACCTATCTGTCTGTCTGTATGTCTGTCTTTGTATTTCTGTCTGTCTGTCTTTGTATTTCTGTCTGTCTGTCTTTGTATTTCTGTCTTTCTTTGTATTTCTGTCTGTCTGTGTATTTCTGTCTGTCTGTCTTTGTATTTCTGTCTGTCTGTTTTTGTATTTCTGTCTGTCTGTCTTTGTATTTCTGTATGTCTGTCTTTGTATTTCTGTCTGTCTGTTTTTGTATTTCTGTCTGTCTGTCTTTGTATTTCTGTCTGTCTGTCTTTGTATTTCTGTCTGTCTGTCTTTGTATTTCTGTCTGTCTGTCTTTGTATTCCTGTCTGTCTCTTTGTATTTCTGTCTGTCTGTGTATTTCTGTCTGTCTGTGTCGTTCTGTCTGTATCTATCTGTCTGTATGTCTGTGTCTCTGTTATGAATATATTTTATGTATACCTAATACAATTATGAATGTTTAACTATATATAAATGTGTTGTGTCTTATTGTGCTGTTGCTTATAGTTAGAATCTACTCGTATGTATGTATAATTTTCCTCGTTTTTGTCAACTTACTCTACAGTGTACGAATATGACCGTCTCTCTATATCTATTAGTAAAGAAAATATTAAAATACTATAATCTTTCATTACTATACATAAGGAATAAATATCACACTATAAAAATTACCTCTATTTAATCTTTCTATTGTCAACTCATAATAAAATCAATCAATAATTTGTCTAACACCAGACTTTTTTTTTTTCTTCAACAACAGAATGGAATTTACTGACTCGTATTGGGGTAAGGAGGAAAACACAACTGACAACAATGAATTCTCCAATGACGACAACAACGACACCAGCGTACCAACACCAACATCAACACCAACACCATCAACATCAACATCATCATCGAGGAAACGCACCAGGTATTGTACAGTCATCTTCATACTAAATAAAGGTCTGAATATTTAATTAATTAAGGATATGGTACAGTGTTGGTAAATCTGGACCAACTGATTCCTCCAAACTATTCTAAGCAACAGGCCACCATTATTTTTTGTTCATTTGGTCTCGTTTCCTGGCATACTTTGGAGGAATTAAGACACTATACAATGTACCAAAAGTATACTATCCCCTTAATTGAATTTGACCTTGAAGTGATCCATCAAACAAGTGTACATATAGATGATGGAGTTTTGTTTTCTTCACGGCCCCATCCCCCACTCTAATTTTTTTTTTTTTTTTTTAGGGTTCGTTGATTGTTCATTTATACTCCCATTTTTCCCTACTGAATGCTACGTTTTTATAAGCATTGAACGTGTAGTACAAAACCTGACAAATTTGATAGTAATATTGTAACGGGAACGAATTTTTGTTACAACTAAAATATTCATATACAAGGAAGAGAAAAATGTAAAAACATACGATGCTAAACAACGGATTTTTTCTTTTATAAAGATATTAAAGAAACTCGTTATATTTCTAAAGATAAGTACGTTTATATGAGAATCGAACCCAGACTGAACCAACCAACCAACCAACAGTCAGGCCAACATTACCGAGCAGCGAGTTGCCAGTTGGGGGAATGTAACTTTTATAAACGCATTACTCAGTCGTCAAAAACAAGGCGTACAGTTGAATAGAGAAGTTTGTGTGTGGTACAGTTGGACACATGAATGGGTGGTACAGCCCAGGTGAAAGATACTTGTTCCATTTGAGTAACCAGTGTCTATTATCGGGTACTTGCTTTTTATTACCATCCTCAATACTGACTTCCGTCCTTGATGTCTCCTATTTGGCACTAAGAAACTTGATATAGGGCAAAATTGACCATCTTTCACTTGGCCTGTACCATCCATTCCTGTGTCCAACTGTACATTCGAGATTCTTAGTTATTAGTCACAAATATTCTCGGTGCAATCATAGTCATTATTTTTTATTAGAATATTGTGGAACAGTAGACTGAATCTAAAAATAATTCATTCATTATTACCCTCATTAGTGTTATTATTACTCATTTTATCACCTTCTCTTTTTCCCTCTCAAGTTTCTTTTGCTTTCTCTACTTTCTGCATTTCTCTTTCTCTTCCTTGCTCTCTCCCCAAACCCCCTTCCTCTTTCGGGCCTCTCTCCCTCCCCATTGCCTTACCTTACACCTTGCCCTCTCCCTCTTCCTTCTCTCTCCCCAAGCCTATTCCTCTTCTCTCTCTCTCCCCAAGCCCTTTCCTCTTTCCTCTTCTTCGCCCTCCCTCCCTTTCCCTTCCTCTTGGTTGGTCCATTACGTTGGCCACAATGGACCTCCTTCAGCACCTTCATCTGTGGCCACAATACACAGTCTACCCCCCCCCACCCCCCCCATTCCTCAACACCTTCCCCCCCCCTCATGCCTCCACGCCCCCCCTCCCCCATGCCTCCACCTTCATCACTGTGGCCAAAACACCTCCCTTGGCCTCATCATCAACCCCCCCAATATTCCATTCCCCTATCTCCCTCTCCATTAATTTACCCCTTCCCGCCTGACCCTTTCTTACCTCCTCTCCCCCCCTGACCCTTTCTTACCTCCTCTCCCCCCCTGACCCTTTCTTACCTCCTCTCTCCTCTCCCCCCCTGACCCTTTCTTACCTCCTCTCCCCCCCTGACCCTTTCTTACCTCCTCTCCCCCCCTGACCCTTTCTTACCTCCTCTCTCCTCTCCCCCCCTGACCCTTTCTTACCTCCTCTCCCCCCCTGACCCTTTCTTACCTCCTCTCCCCCCTGACTCTTCCACCAACTTACCCCTTCGCACCCTGGCCTTCTCCACCTCCAATTCGTGTACAACAAATAACTATTCATTTTGTTCCCTCTTGAAAATATGTGGCCTAAACGATATATTACAAGAATAGTTTTTTTTTTTTATAACAATTGGAATTCACGACTCTATAAACTTTAACATTCAAGTCCGTTTTTGCTTTTTTTTTTTTTTTCGTAGAATGTTATAATAGTTGATCTCACCACACAAGGTTACGGCTTTTCATTAGCTTTGTGAATAACATTTCCCTAACTTTAAATATTTTTATTGTTAGTCATAATCCTGTCATCATTATCATCATTATCAAACAGCCTCTATTGAACCCTATGGTCTGCGTGACTGGTGTAATTCTATAGTGTGTATTTACAAGGTCGAGCAGCACCACATAGCTTTACCAACGTCATATAAAGCACCCTCACTGTCCCCATTGTCCTTGTAATTGAAAACAAAAACAGGAAAAATATATTCCATGATGGTCACAATTCAGTAGCGCCAGTATGACCTCATCACTGCACCACCATCATCACAATACAAACCCACAATAACACATCACAAACACAACACAAACACAATACAAACTAGGATATAAACACTCGTACGCCGAACCACAACAACACTGTGTTAGGATAATAAAGAATTACCTCAACATAAGCGTCAACACAAACAACTCTCATCACAACAACAACAACAACAACAACACAGCAATGTTATGATAAAACACCACAGCATCGCACACACAACACCACAAAATACCAACACTAACAAGCAAAGCAAAGCAAAGCAAAGCAAAGCAAAGCAAAGCAAAGCAAAGCAAAGCAGCGCTGCCACAAAAAGTCCACAACACTGGACCGCAAAACACACACTTCACCCAAACCCTAGTGTGACACCCTAACAATACACCCATTTGCTAAACAACACCACCTTTATTAACACAACGCCACCACCGGACACCACCGAAACTACGACACACCATAACCTTACATGCAGCATCACCATACCATTACAAAATAAGATATTACAACAACAACTACTACTCCTACTACATCTACATCTACACCACCACAACCATTACACAACCCATTACATTACAAAACAAAGCATTACAAAAACACACCAACAACACAATACATTACAGTCACAACACAGCACCTAACAAGTCACTCTTTCTCTCCATCAACAACCTACTGTGAGTGTACCTGCGAATTTCTTGGAAAAGGTAAGATGCTCATTAGAAATTCCCAGAAATTCAGGTCTAACCCGTAAAATCTAGCTGGTGAAGTGAAGCGAGTTTGAAGTGGTGGTGAGGTGAATGACTGACTGATAGTGAAGTGATTGGTGTGTGCGATGGGGAGTGATGATGGGAGGGAGAGGAGATGGTGACTTGAGACTGTGGTGGTGTAGTGTGATGAACGGTAACATGGAAGTGGTGAGATAAATGGGAGGGGGAGGAGTTTGGTGGTGAATAACATATATAAGCAGCCCATTCTTTCGTCCCCCTTTCTATTACTTACCTGTCTTCACCTACTTACCTCCCTCCCCTCTCTCTATCACCTCTAACTAACCTCCTCTCAGTCCCTCCTTTACCTGCCAACCTCTCCTCGCCCTACCTCCCCACCTCCCCTCACCCTACTTTCCTACCTCCCTCCTTCCGAGTTAAACGGGTACATTAGTGCTAAGTAGGATCATAATGAAGTGATGGTCTGTAGATGACGTCACACCAAACACACTTCCCTTAACATCCTCTCTTCATCACCCTCAGTTCAGTTTTGCACCTAATATTCCATTAAGCAGTTTTTCTGGGATGTACACTCGCAATCTAAAATTTGTATCCAGGTCTTGTTGAAGTTTCGAATCATTTGACATACTAGTGAACCAATTACAACGCTTATCCTGTTTTATATTTGCTTGAGCTCGCTTAATATTCGATCAGGCTATTCGAAACAAGCCTGGATTGCGAGTGTACATTACTTTCGAGCCCTGTGAATTCGGGTTAATGGTTTTTCACAATTTTCGAGTCATGTGAAGCTACGGTATTTTAATGAATGTTTTCAGTATTTTTCTGTTATGTTGCATCAAGCCCAGCTCATGGACTGGTATAATTCTCTGTCTTTTTTCACTGGAATCAACCGTTCACCTTTCCAATGTAGATGACCACCAGCCTATAGGTTTGCTAGATGTTTATATTATCACTTCTATACCTTTGAAACTTTTCCTGTATAGAATCAGGAACCAAAGTGTAGTCGAGTCAGTATTCAATTAAGGGGCAGTATTATTAGCATTAGATAATTGGAGATATACCAACAAATAACTACCGATAATAAAGTACTTATATACAGTAGCCTAACAAAATATCCTCAGGAACATCATAGCAATTGATTAGAATATTCCAAATCCATACCGTCTCACAGCAGGAAGCCAGCCCAGCCAGCAGCGATAACCCAATACTCCCCATGTAAAATCCCGGTAACACTGAAGGTAAAATTGTCCAACTAATTCCGAGTGAGGTAATGTGTTTGCCTGTGAAGTCGGATTTCCTTTGCGTTAATCTCTTGTTTTTTTTTCGTTTGGTGTGACCTTTAAAGGGCTTCTGATGTTATCGCCTGTTTGAGCACACTGATACCAACCACAAAACTAAGCCATCAAACAAACACCACTTAGCCAACATACAAAGTCGATTGTTTGTGAGACAAGTTGGAACCAGTTCCTCCAACTTAACACACCATCCAAACACCTTACACAATTGATAATATTGGCATCTGCTGTGTGTGTGTGTGTCTGTGTGTGTATATGTATTGTGTGTGTGTGTACAGCCACGCATTGAATAATTCCAAGGAACAATATTACAGAATCACCATTCCATCTCGATTTTTCCTTTTTTCTTTTTCACTCTGTATTTAATTCGCAAGGATTTTCCTTTCCGATCCTCTTCTACTCTCTTTCTTCATCTTCTTGATCCCCTCCCCTTCACCTCCCCTCACCACTCCCCTCTCACCCCCTTTCGTTCTCCCCCTCAGCTCACATGCATCCTGGTTCCTCACCTTTCCCCTTTCTCCCCTCACTTTTGTCAATCCTCTTTAGCACTCCTGTCACAATCTTCTGTCTCTTTCCCCTTGGTCCTCTCTCTTTTCCTCTGCCCCCCCCCCCCCTCTGTCGTCCCCTTTCCCCTCTCTCCTCCTCTCCCCCACTCTCTCCCCCTCTCTCCCCCTCTCTCCCCTTTTCTCGTCCCCCTTTCCCCCCTCTCCTCACCTTTCCCCCCCTCTCCTCACCTTTCCCCCCCCTTTCCCTTCAACCCTCTAGTCCCTCGCACTCCTTTTCCAAACAATTCCAACCGTGAACTTAACCCTTCGATTTATAAATGATACCAACACGGATCCACCCTTCTTTCCCTATCACCCCCCCCCCCCCAACATCGCCACCATCCCCCCACCCCACCAACAGTACAGCTCCCATTATTCCCCACACCTCATTCTCTATTCTACTCTGTCACTCTCTCTGTCCTTGCCATCTCATCCTTACTCGTTTTCTCCTCTCCAGTGTCCCTCTCCCCTTGTCTCTACATGTCTGCCTCTCGTCATCTTTTTCTTTCAACACTCCTTTCACTCTCTCTCTCTCCCCTCAATTCTCTTCATCTCACCACCCACTAAATCTGTCCCCCTCTTCCCACACCAATACTTCCTAGCTGGCCTCTCCATCACTCTTCATCAACCCTCAACCCATCTCCCCGTATATCTCCATAATTCAGAATTCCTCTCCCCCATGCCTCATTCTCCACCACTACCGTCCACAC
>JAWZYT010000836.1:0-20210 GCA_034508575.1 Petrolisthes manimaculis
GGTTGAGGGAAGCAGGAATTCTTTGTATGACTTTCCTGCTATACTGAATCCAGCTTATGTATTCACACACACACACACACACACACACTCACGCACGCACGCACACACACACACACACACACACACACACACACACACACACACACACACACACACACACACACACACACACACACACACACAAACATACACACATTCACACACAAACATACACACATTCACACACACAAACACACATACACCCCCCCCCCAACACACACACACACACATACAAACACACATACACACACACACACACGCAAACAAACATTGAAAGCTACTGACCCTGCCATAAAATCAGCAGAAGGGGGGGGGGCGTGGATAGGGGGGAGGGGTCAGACCACACGAGGCAAATTTTGGAAAACAGTTGACTGGGTTTTAACTGTGGAGAGAGAGAGAGAGAGAGAGAGAGAGAGAGAGAGAGAGAGAGAGAGAGAGAGAGTGGAAAGGTAACTAGGTTTGAAGATTATTAGGTTGGCGTGTGTATGTGTTTGCGGGCGCGAGTGTGTGTCTTTGTGTGTGTTTGTGTGTGTGTCTGTGTGACAGACAGACAGACAGACATATGATTATACACACAAACAAACAAGCAAACATACATACATACATGCACACATACAGTATAGAGATAAAACAAAGCAAAACAGCAACTCCCTGAAATAAGTAATACGAGAATGAACACGAGAGGAAGAAGAATAAACACGAGACTAAAAGAAAGAAAGAGAAAAGAGACTCGTTCGGGTATCTAAATTATTGCAGCTATGATTCACCCACATTGGCAGTTGTGTCTATAGCCTTCCAGCGACCACACCACCACAAAGATTGGCCTGCTGACGGAATGAGCCAACCACCTACCCAACCTAACCAACTACCCAACCAACCCAACCCGTGGTAGTACTCACAATTATGTCTATATGAGGGACTTATTTTCGTAGTAAAGTGTGAACATGAATGAAGCCAACATGTACCCAACTAACCAACTAACTAACCAACCCAACCCGTGGCAGTACTCACATATATGTCTATATATGAGGGACTTATTTTCGTAGCAAATCCGTGGTATTGCTCACTGACCAGGACCTTATTCCATGCACAATTATGTCTATATGAGGCTCAATTATGACTATATTGTCGTAGCAAAAAGTGCACATGAATGAGACAAACATATGCCCATCCATTCAGTCAACCAAACCAGTGGTAGTACTCACTGACTAGGACCCTATTCCATTCACAAACTATCTATCTGGAGAACTTTATAACTGTTTCCTTGGACAAAAGTGTACATAAAATTCCATAGGTTTGTTTGACACCATTAGTTGAAATAATAATCGATGTCATTCTGAGGAACTACAAGGCAAAATAAAGTGCCATGATTATATAACTGTAGTGGTACAATTTAGCCAAAGTTGGGTCGTCTTTTCTATTCAATGTCCAAACTGATGGATGTAAATAAATATAGCGTTTGTCGCGTGATGATCCTATGAGTGTGTTGCTTGAAATGGACAATCTTTTGTATTTAAACTGGAGGGGTACTGATTCCTCCAAGCTTTGTCAGGAAGCAGACTAGTTCAGTTTACGTGTTGGAGACTTGCGTTGAAGCATAATTTGAAGGAATCAGAAGCATACAGTACTAATTTTAACGAAGAGAGACCACCCACTGAAGGATAAAAATAATAGTATAGTAACGCCCTTCATATCCAAAAGCCAATAACTGTATACACTGACAAACGAGACAAGAGACGTAAAAAGAGAATGGTGATCAAGAACTATAAAGCAAGGGTTACCGATACTAGAGATAGCAAGGAAGAAGCGACGTCATTGGGAATTGGATGGCATTAATCTTTTCTGCTACTGCCGGTAATGGGGGTCCACCTCACGCTTGGCTCAACACTGCATAGATTCACCGGGGCTGTTAATGGCCTTCAGTCTTAACAGGGGATTTGGTTTTCTAGTGTATTCTTTTAACAGACATCTAGTAGAGGATAACACTATATTCTTTGGTTTAAACCGAATTTATGTACAGTCATGGCACAGAGTTCATGATCAGGGTGTAAGCGGAAGTCTGGTCAAGGATTATGTGCCGCGACTGTATTGTAGATGACTAAAAAAAAAAGTCTGCGAAAATGCCTTAATCATCGTTTTTCTTAACTTGGCCTATTTTTACTTTACTTTCATCAAGCCCTTCAAGTACAACTTATCACATCATGCAAGATTGAGACATAAAACCCAATTGGGCTCTTACACGACGTTATATATCTCTAATACACACCCACTCGAAGGCGGCTCAGTGTATGCATAGCGTGTTAGAGTTTGAGGGTTTTTTCCTTCAAGATCCTAGGAGCTGTCGAGAGAGAAAATAAATAAAAAACTAAAATAAACTTTCTGTCGCTCCTCCCGCAACCTCTCACTTTGTCTGCATTTAGATCCAGGTATAGAATTTATATTATATTAATGTTATGGTGTTAAATATTAAGGAGGAATGTTGGTGTCTCTTCTCCCATAATAAGACTTTCACAACCTTTTAAGGAGGGAGGTTTGTAGTCTCAGATAATCTTGTCATTTCATTGTGTTTATTACTGACTCTTATAATCTGTTGAAGTTGTGTTCTCTACATGTCAGTATAATGTAACCTCACCCCCTTCCTCTCTCTCTCTCTCTCTCTCTCTCTCTCTCTCTCTCTCTCTCTCTCTCTCTCTGTCTCTCTCTCTCTCTCTCTCTCTCTCTCTCTCTAACCCACACACTCGGCTTTTCACGCTATTTCTGCCTCCTGAATTAGCACAGGTTTGCATGTATTCGCCGTGTTCATTATCAGTTTGATGGGATTAGTTCGGTGTCCCCAACTACAAGGCATGGGGATAATTTTGCTTCCAGTACATTGAGCTGCATGCTATATAAATCAGAGTCACTTTGATTGAACTCTGTGATTGCAATTGATACACGACCTTAGCTTGAAGGTGAAGAAACTAAACTAACTAACATTTTATGAGGAATCTTTAATTTTTATATATATATATATATATATATATATATATATATATATATATATATATATATATATATATATATATATATATATATATATATATATATATATATATATATATATATATATATATTTTAATGTTTGCAATTCATGTTTTTCTGTTTTTATCGGTACTGTTATTGTGATGTAATTGGTATATGAGTGCATAAACAATGTTGTCGAGATGTAAACATGAGGTTAGGTTAAGGGGAGGTGTATAGTTTTGACATTTTTGGAGATTATGATTCCTCCAAACTATTCCAGGTAACAGGATACCATTATTTTTCTTCATCTGGGTCTGTTTCGTGGCATACTTTGGAGGAATCAAGGCACTCCATTCAATCAAAAGTATACTCTCCCCTTAAACTATTCCAAGCAACTGAACACCAACCATTATTTCTGTTCCTATGGCCTCCTGTTTCCTGGCATGGCTTACTTTGGAGGAATCATGGCACTCCAATGTAAACACAAGTCAACTATCCCATCCCTATCCCATTAATCACAGGGGTCCCACAAATCACCCCACATTAAAAGGGGATAGTATAGTTTTGAAAGATTGAAAGGCCTTAATTAATTCCTCCAAAGTATGCCAGGAAACAGACCCATATGAAGAAAAATGATGGTGTTCTGATACCTGGAATAGTTTGGAGGACAAGCATTTGCTCCAGATTTACCAACGGTGTACTTACTACCCCCTTAATCAGCCTTCCATTAATCCCAAACAAACCGTGTTGCAGTAATCTGGGATGTGCTCAGCAGGTGTACGGGGCCAAATCCCACCTGAATCTGTAGTGTTTTTTTTTTGTACACACCACAGAGGTCCGCTTAGTACTGACGCCTCACAGCATTTACCCAGCAGTCCATAGCTCGCTCTGCCGCCAGATTAACTTACACCATTCCCTGTAGGATATGCATTTATTTACCGACTTTGCCATCCATTACAAGAAGAGTGTTATTGTTATTCCTCTTTATGGTTCGGTATAGTATTGCCCTGTATGTACTGTATGTATGTATGTATGTATGTATGTATGTATGTATGTATGCATGTATGAATATTTATCTTAACACACCACTATATTTTAATTTGTGTCTCATGTAAATATCTGCACATACACAACACAGACACACACACACATACACACGCACACATACACACAAATAAAAACACACACACACACACACACACACACACACACACAAATAAACAAACACACACACACATAAACAAACACACACAGGCACACACACACACGAACACACTCCCCTCCATGCGGAAAAGGTTGAAATTAAAATACGGAGAAGTTCGAGGGAGATACAACTATTTGGGGAAGTTTTAATGAACTGGTACGGGACAGGCAGGCAACAGAAGGGGAGATCAGAGAGAGAGAGAGAGAGGGAGAGAAAGGAAGAGTGTTATTGTTTCTGCACAGTAGCCTAACATTTTACTCAGGCCCAACCACCACCACCACCACCAACCCACCAACTCTATTCCGTGTACTGCCAGCAATCATTAGCTTTTTTTTTTTTTTTTTATCATTTTGTTTTCCGAATGAGAGACCTTCGACATCAAACGTTACAACATGACCTGACTAGCCTACTGGGTGATAGTTTCTCCATTTTGATTATTCCCACTGCAATGATATATTTATTTTCAAAGCTCACGACCTTCATAATCTAACCTAACCTAACCTAACCTAACCTAACCTAACCTAACCTAACCTAACCTCACCCTTAACTATATCAATTAATTTTACCACTAGAATTACCTAAACCATCAACACCTTCTATCAGTAGTTAAAGTTCACCTGCCAAGAAATGGAACACACTTAGGAGTTTACGAATAACATGGATACATTTTTTTTTATTGATTTTCTCACCTTATGCTTACTTAATTAAGATACTGATCAATGATTAATTAAGATATTGATCAAGGAATAGTTTAGTTTAGTAACCATGAGGTATATCAAGAAGGGTTCCCTGTATGCGTTACTGTGGAGACATAAACGCATCTCTTTATTATCTATATCTGTAATGACAATATGCCCTTTAGGTCAAACCAGTGTCGAAGTGTGATGATAATATTCTCTCTTTCACACGGCGGCTGTTATGAATGTATGCATGAGGTGACGCTGTGTGCTGCATGCCAGACTTCCTTATTATGAATTTATAATGTGCACTTCAAAAGCTCGCGTGTTCACTGGGTAGTTCATTGATGTGCTATACACCCACCTATATTATACACCAACACTCTATATATCCATTCTCTACATACACACATCCCTTATGTTGAAGTAAGACACTCACACACGTATACTACTGAAGCCAGTATATCTGTATATGCACACGTACACACATGATTATATAGAAACATGACAATACACATACAGTTTCCCCAAGCAACAAATTATTCATCCAAACCCATATATTTTTTTTCATTTCACTTATATATTTTACTATTCCATATGATACATTCCTCCCATCCATCTCTCTCTCCCAAGAATGTTGACTCCTGCCTTCAATTGCATTATAAACGAACTAATTCATAGACACTTACAAATCTGCTTGGTGTTTTGTTGACCGAACGAATCACAGAATTCCTCCGGTGTTCCGTAAACTTCGTTATAATAACCTACTACGTAAATTGGCAGAGTTATTCATACCCTTCACAAAGAGGTGTATATATATTTTGTTTATCTTCCCATCACAACTTTCTAAATTTTCTACCCCTGGTTCATCCTTTCAATGATATAGCAGATTAGTATTGTTTGTTTTTTCACGTTACAAAATTGTGATTGTCATTAAATTATTTGTCTATAATAATCTTCGGTATCTGGTCTATAAGAATAAAATTAATACATAATCAAACTCCAATTTGGGGTACATAGGAAAATTAAATAGCAGTCAAACTTATTACAAACTGAATGGAGCAGAATATTGTCGACATATTGTGGGTCAGTGAGACATGCAAGATGTAAACAATATTGTATGCATTGGGCAGATATTTCAAAATTTATTGCCGAGCGCTGTGCCCCGGTTATTACAGTGATTCATGATGCATAGTAATATTGGATACTGATTGATTCCCTTCAATGGGGTATTTATCCGTCCAGCAACGATCATTATTGAAACATTATTGAGAGAGGATTGAGAGAGGATTGAGAGAGGATTGAGAGAGGATTGAGAGAGGATTGAGAGAGGATTGAGAGAGGATTGAGAGAGGATTGAGAGAGGATTTGTTAGAACCATATTGAGAGAGGATTGAGAGAGGATTTTCCCGTAACATCCTAATCAACTCTTTTTAAAATCCCCCTAAGAATTATAACGTTGCTTGATTTAACATTCTCGTTTTTATTCACACATTCAGTAAGCATTAAAGTGTTGTTAATTTGTTTTCCATGCCGCTGCGGAAGATTAAAAAAAAATAATAATAATAAACTTCACTTTGCGAGTATCCAAAATAATCATGTCTAGAGGAACGTAAAAAATAATTGGCATTTTACTACTGAGTTACGTAGCTTAAGTCAGAAAATTGAAGGTCAGCGAGTTCTTCAAACATTGCCACAAAACACCACCTATATCGAAGGAGCATGTTTCGTGGCATAGTTCGGAGGAATCAGAAGCCATCAACTCTCATACACGATCACAGGGTCCTTAAGCGTCAGGTGAAAAACACACATAGCCTATAATAGCCAACACAAGTAACGAGATTTGTGATATGAGAGAATATCTTATGAAGTGGGAAATAAAAATGAGCCACACACTCAGGTGGAAACGGAAGGACAACCGAGTCAACACAGTCGTCACATATCAAAAGACGAGAAACACTAATTTTATACACTTCTTTCTGATAAGTTTTGCAAGCAGAGAGGAAACTGTAAATATGCCCTAACGACGCCACCTCACCCCACTCACTTCACAGACCTGAATAGGGTATACGTAAACACAATTTTCAAAGAGACTGACAAAAATCTGCGACCGGTTCTAAAGAAATATCTGGGAAGACTCCGCTGGGTGATATATATCCAGCGATAATGGTGGCCGGCAGCGACCCCGGAAGACGAGATGGTATAAATCAGACAAGAAGGGGGCGGGGGGGGGGGGGGGGGGCGAAGGGGGCCACGGCTGCGAAATCTCTTGGTCATCCAGCAGACCATGTGTTTCCAGGCTTGGGTGAGTTTTGGGTCGGTGATGGTGATGGGTCCAGTAGCATGTCGTCTTCAAGGCTAATTAATGTCTCCTATCAACAGTACCACGTAACTTGTTCCCTCGGTTTATATGCTGGTTGATGGTATAGTACGGTAGCCTGTCGTGTTCAAGGCTAATTAATGTTTCCTCCAAACTTTACCACGTAATTCGCTCCCTCGGTTTATATGCTGGTTGATGGTATAGTACGGTGGTATTAGTTGATGAATGGGATAGGGTTGAGAGCAGAACAATATCCCAGAGCTTATTATTATTATCAGTATTAATCCTAAGACTATGAGGTTGGTGGTGATGGGATGAAGGCGAGGGGAGTATGTGGTGTTTCAAAGCGTTTACCTTTAATCCAATTATAATATAAAGTATGGAAGATGACGAAAAAAAATAAATTCACAGGATTCAAACGTTACGGTAAGAGGTAAGGACCATGTCAACAAAATATAAATATGATAGTACTTACCACGGTTAGATGCGTACGAGAATTATTTCCCAGTCATAATTTTGTTGTCATATCAGCCGTGAAGAGGAGAGATGTTGCCATGACGACCAGTAATCACTCACAACAGCTGTGTTATCGCTACGTTATATGTACACTACACTACAGCCATGTCTCACACTGTATTATTGTACATATGTGGATATCTCTCTCTCTCTCTCTCTCTCTCTCTCTCTCTCTCTCTCTCTCTCTCTCTCTCTCTCTCTCTCTCTCTCTCTCCATTTATTTGTGTGTGTGTGTGTGTGTGTGTGTGTGTGTGTGTGTGTGTGTGTGTGTGTGTGTGTGTGCGTGTGTGTGTGTGTGTGCGTGTGTGTGTGTGTGTGTGTGCGTGTGTGTGTTGATGAGTTGGCAGGGGAAGTATGAAAATGAGAAATCAGAAGTTTGTGTGTCTGAACAACTAATCTAAGCCTTGTACTGTACCAAGCAGACCCAACAATTTAATATTTCTCTAAGGGAAAAAATCCGTCATCAGCCATGATTAATTTGACTGTCTGAATGTGAGTCACCAGGGAGGCTGAATGAATGTATGTACAGTACTGAAAATGAAAAATGCTGCAAAATCATTCAAATATTTTTTATGCAGGGTGTTGGGCAAATGTGAAATGATGAAGTGAATTTTAGTATGCATGTGATGCTATGAAGGGTTGTCGGTTGCTATGTTAAAGGTGAAGAGTAGGGATCATAAAAGTACACAAACCAATGCATGGCAATAGAGTGATTCCTGTGTTGACGTTGGACAGCAATATACTTGGCCTCTATTACAAAGTCTCGAATCCAATGTGAGAGGAGTTCAAATGCATTGTCTCAGTGATATATCTGTGATCAATTGTGTGTGCTGACTGACAAACCAACAAGCTGGTGAATGATGTAATGATAAAGAGTCGGGTTGGAGAGAGTTAATTAAAAAGGAGTACCAAGAGAGGCCCTAGACATTATGAAAACAAATGAAAAATGTGAGAGTAACGAAACGGATGGTGAGAGGTCTGAGTGAGAGAGACCAACCAGATACGAGATAAAGGTAAGGAGTGGAGAAGTATACATGTTAGTGTGGAGATGGATCGAGGCAAGGTTTAAAGAATACATTAAACCTTGGATCGAGGGAGAGGCGATTGCAGGTGAAGGTCAGAGGGTCATGGAGGCTATTAATTCAAAGCCACTCTCACCTCCCTCGAAGATTAGGGCATCTGGTAAATAAATAGATAGAGTTACTCGTACTAAAGAGAGTAGAAAAATAGAAGGGGGAAGCACAGAGGGGAGTGTTAGATTAGAGGAGAATAGGGGTAGGCTAATGCTGAGGATGGTAGCAGAGAAGGGTAATTCACAATAGAACAGAAGGATAAATCGGATATGAGAGAGAGAAGGTTATGTTGTTCGGAATTAGCGAGTTTCATCTTGTATTGTGTGTTCATGAGATATATATATTTTTTAATTCTTCAGTTGGATTTCAGCGTGTAAGTTACTTGTAAATATTAAATAGCCATAGTTGTGCAGGGCTTTATAAGAAATATTAAGTTAACAAAGACCATTTATGAACTGGCTCGAAAGAAAGAGGAAGGAGGGGAGAGACAAAATAAATGAGTGTGAAAGAGGAAAAGAAGGGAGAAGGGAGAAAAAGTGTGAGGGTCTGGTTGAGAAAAAGGAAGAAGAAATTGGAAAACAACTGCATGCAAAGTGGACGAGCAATAATAAAAGAGCTGCTATTTTTAACGCTGGGGGAAAGAAAGTCAGAGATGGTGAAACAATTAGATCGCAGAGAGAGAGAGAGAGAGAGAGAGAGAGAGAGAGAGAGAGAGACTAACATGCCATATCTGGTATAGGGTTCTGTGCTTTCATTTGCCTTGTTAGTATGTGTCCAATGTGACGGTGTTGGGTCGAATTATAATGGTGTTACTTAGAGAGTGTTACCATCGTTAAAACACTTGAAAAACTAGAGTGACAAAATCTTTCGTCTACATTTTTGTTTCCATTGTCGTTCTCCGAAATAATGACACTATTGCACTCGATAAACAAATTAATTATAGTGCATGAAAAATAAGTGAAGTGTAGGTAGTTACTTGATTAAGATGCTCGGACCCCCAAATGGGAGTCAGGGTGTTTTAATTAAGAGACCGTATTTCTTTACTTTGCATCAGGGTATCACAGCATTGCATTTCCTTACACTTTCGGATATTATGTGTAATGGGAACTGACTCCTGCCACATTAACAAACGAATACTGCCTTTGAGGCTCAAACTCTATCCAAACTTAAGGTGTTGGACTTGGGTATAGCCTGTAGCCCAACTTCTGCCAGGAAAATATAAAATGAAAGTGTGAAGCGAGGCGAGGCGAGGCGAGGGTGAGAGGGAGGACGACACAGAGGTCAGTTCATGTGGCGTGGCAGGACAAGTACAGTACTGGCATGGAACTGGTGCAAATATTGAGGGGGAAATAAAGGAAGATATTTTTATTTTATCGAAGAACTGAAGTGTACCGATTCTACCACTCTGTGCCAATAAATTATTAAATATTATTCTTTAGGCGTGTTGGTGAGATGCCGATGCTTCCAAACAGACTGAAAGAATTAAATTGAGTAAGGAACCCATCTCTCCCCACCCCTCTACACCCCACCTACATCCCACACTTCATCTCTCCCCCAAACCCCACCATTATCCCACACCCCACCTTTTCCCCCACAATTCCCCATTAGTGGTCAACAGATACACCTTCTAATCTGACGTTGTGGCCAAACTGCCGTAATAGAATTGCAACTTTTAAACGGGGACTATATCATTTTATTTCTGTGTGTATGTTGGAAATAACTGGTATGACTGGAATCTGGTCTAAGCCACTAAAATGCTCAGCCGGAAAAAATGGAATTGTGAGTCTCGGGGATAAACTAAGAAAAAGTAAAAAATCATAGAATTTTTTTGGTTTTAGATGCCCCAATTGTTTTTCCTGCTGGGTCTGGAGCAGCTTTAGTTGTCTGGAAATAAAATTCTGTCATTTGTGCACAATTCCATGGGGGAGAGTGGATGAAGAAGCACCTCTATCGCAAATAAAATTCCTTTTCGTATTTTCTGCCATGTTGACTATATATCTTTTAACCAAGAGGTAGACGTACTGTTAGAATAATCCCATATAATTCCTTTAGGCTATATATTCACGTTGATAATAAGACTCAAGTGCTGTATTGTGATTTGTTATCCATTCACAGAGGAAGAAGAACGGTACACTCGCAATCCAAAATATGTAACCAGAGTTCTTGGTGAGGTTTCGAATCATTAGACCAACTAGTGAACCAATTACAACGCTTAACCTGTTTTATATTCGCTAGAACCTGCTTAATACCCAATCAGGCTAGTCGATGCAAGCCTGGATACATATTTTGGATTGCAAGTGTATAGCCACATCACCCAGTCCTATTACCCAGGTGAGAAATGGTTCTTCTGCTGGCGACTTTGTGTATGTAAACAATGCTTCCATTACACTATAGTAGCTTTGAACATGTTCCCATGAATTTCTGAACAGAGTAGCCATGATTTATACATGTTTAAGGGGAGAATCCTATTATGGGAAATCGGAAGGCTACTGATTCCTCCAAACTATGCTAATAAACAGAACCCCTCCATAGGGAATTATACAAAGTATGTGTGTTATAGCTGAGTTTGGAGGTCTACATTGACTCCAAATTGACCACAAAAAGTTGCTTCCCTTAATTCTAGTATCAGTAGAGTTTAGTAACAGCTTCACGAGGTTGGTAAAACACTATTAATAACAAATTTAGTGAAAAACAAAACAGTGAAAATATAATTATGTTGTCAGTCGTTCAGACATTTAAATGAAATTATGATGAGCGATTCACACTCACCGGATTCGAAAGTTCTCTGAATCTAACTGCTTGAATGGAACGCTATTTGAAGCACCAGAACCTAATGCCCAAGAGCACTTAAAGGATTAACCTGTTCGTTCAGAGATCTGTCCTTGAAAACTTGGTGAGGGTGTTTCACTGGAGTCAGGAAGCTGCGTCGTGTGGGCCTTCCCAATAGTGGTCATTTTAGTCGTATGTCGTATGATGTGTATTAAGGGGGTGTGGGAATAGGGGGACAGGCTTGGGGGGGTTAATATTATTTTTTTTTTTTTACTCTCCTTCTCTTGACAACGAACCATGCAGGCTTTGATTTCTGACGGAAGAGATTAATTAATATCATGTTTAGTAAAGAAGGTGGACGTCAAATTAGGTCACGGGACTTGACTTTCGACCAACTAAATAATTTTCTGTTTACCTGCATTAATTAACACAAAAAGGTTCAGGTCAGGCACATGTGGCATTTATTACACTCCCATACTTCGAGATTCATCCACCTGGTTTTTCACATTTGCATTAAGGTGAATTTTCGCTGTGTAGATTTCCCTTAAGGACTCTGTGATTTCATATGAGACTTGGTGGCTTCTGATTCCTCTTGACTATGCCACGAAACAAGCTCCATCTATATAGGTGATGTTTCGTGGCAATATTTGAATGACTCCCTAACCTCCACATTTCTAACTACATCACGGTGTCCCTAACTTAAATTGATCTCCCTTGCTGACGTAATGCTTGATGGAGGTCTGCTTGAACGACGTGGTATGAAATTACTCGTAAAGTTGGAGTGAACTCATTCAGGTTTGGAAAGCGTAAACAGAATTTATGCAAACAAACTTACACTCGCTGTCGATAAGTTAGTGTACACACACATTTAAATAAAGGGAAACTGTATATGTTTGTTTACCTGACACGCGGATAATTTCAAATGACTTCTTGGAAACGGGAACATGATAATATTAAATTGTTATAATGCAGTTTTTCGTGTCTCTATTCGTTTCTTTGTTGTTCAATGATGTGTTTTATATACTGTTTGTTTTTCCCTGTATGAAAAGAGTGTTTAAGAAGATTGTCCACGCTAATTTTTCCAGTAAAAGTCATACACATGAAGCTGATTTTCTTGCCCCAATAATTTCCGAATAATAGTTACTTGTACTCACATTTACATATAAAAATATAGAGTTGCAAGCAGTCGTCAAGAGCTGTTGTAATATTATTTATGTCTGCGAATAAATATTGGTGGCAGCTTTATCTCGAGCCAGCGATGTGTTGAACAACTGCCAGTTAACAAAATAACTACATAATCATCTAACTTGCTGAGAAACTTGTTGTAAAATAATTTACTAACATAATGTCAAATTAACACTGTACAGCGAAGTTAGTGACTAAAATAGACGTAACTTTAGAAACAAGCTAAACAAGTATATATGCAAGTCCTTCAATATGTGAGTTGATATAATCATACCGTGTATATATATATATTTATTTATTTATATATAAAATTCTAACGTATATGTGTGTGTGTGTGTGTGTGTGTGTGTGTGTGTGTGTGTGTGTGTGTGTGTGTGTGTGTGTGTGTGTGTGTGTGTGTGTGTGTGTGTGTGTGTGTGTGTGTGTGTGTGTGTGTGTGTGTGAGTGAGGGGTTGGTTCTCCCCACACTACAATCCCTCAGCCCTGGTGCTGGTTTACACACAGCTTATACAGCCTCCCCTTCCCCTGCCTCACACACCCATTGGAGGAGGGGAGTGGCCTCACATCCCTTCCTGGTCAGTAATGCTGTTCGTACTCTCTTGTTCTCTCTACTCTATCCCTCTCCCTCTATCTGGTTTCCACTTATAAATGTTTTCATTAATCGTACCTTTGCATTTTTCCAGCAGTATCCCAGTTCCCATAAGGGAAAAGTATACTGTGGGTACATTGGAGTGCCTTGATTACTCCAAAGAATACCAGAAAACAGGACCAAGCTAACAGATATAATGGAGTTCTGTTGCTTGAAATAGTTTAACCCTCTCGTGTAAAGAATAATATTTCAGTGGCGTCCTTGCCAGCAATAAATTTCGGAATCTTTTAAGACTTAATTAGTAATGTAGGTGATCTATTAACCTTGTATTGGTGAAGTTGTTGTTGGTGAAGTTGATGCGAGCGATGAAGGGTTTAGCCGTGAGAGTAATAAGTCTGATATTACAGGAGATATTCTGTTGTGGTAAAATTGGAAGGCATCTGATCAACTATACTATAAAACTGGTGCCCTACTCGTATACATACTGTAGGTAGTCTGTGTTCTGGCGTAGTTTCAAGGATTCAGTATAATTATAGGCTCGCAATTACACACAAGAGATCGTTCCTTTAATAGTTCTCATCACTGGTTGACAATATTGTACTGCATAATTTTCTTTGGCTGTCATCAAGTGCTGCTGCTTGTCACTGGAGAAAAAAAAAAACTCTTATCGATCTACTGATTAAAACTTACATTAATTAAACCCGGTTCAGTGACTAATGCATCATGGACTAAGGCCAGTCAATGTATAGCGTCACAGAAAAAAAAAAAAAAAGGTTAGTTTATTCGATTAATGAAAGTGTAATGAACATACTGGTAGCGATCTTTAGCGAACTATTTATTGGCGGTGACTGTACAACAAGCTCCTCAGTTCTTCCCTTTTCGAGTATCTTCCTCCTTGGCTCTCAACACACACAGACCGACTTTATTTACCTTAGATTCACAACTGCTCTCTTGGATTTCCTTTGTTCCACTTCTGTCCTCCTCTCCTCCCATTCCAGGCCACCTATTCCACTTGATGTTTATTATTCTCTCTGTGTGTGTGTTGTGTGTGTGTGTGTGTGTGTGTGTGTGTCTGTGTGTGTGTGTGTGTGTGTGTGTGTGTGTGTGTGTGTGTGTGTGTGTGTGTGTGTGTGTGTGTGTGTGTGTTGTGTGTGTGTGT
The DNA here is from genome assembly GCA_034508575.1 of Petrolisthes manimaculis. Taxonomy (NCBI): domain Eukaryota; kingdom Metazoa; phylum Arthropoda; class Malacostraca; order Decapoda; family Porcellanidae; genus Petrolisthes; species Petrolisthes manimaculis. The sequence continues at coordinate 14,535 of JAWZYT010000836.1, forward strand.
GAGTATTAAAACTAAATAATTCAAGACAGGCAGCAACAGGAAAGATTATACATTACGCCTCTTGTGTGATCCTATTTGCAGATTGTAACTTTTTTCACGATGACAGAATATATTATCATAAACGAACACAACATTTTCTTGAATTACTACGAGCCGCTAAGAAGCAACCGACGACCAGCACTAAGTGAACCAAAGGACCACCTGCCTCCTCATTAGTTGACATTTACACCATTATGCTTTACTTTTGATCTTTATTAGCGAAAATGAACCTTCCACTCAGTGTAACGTGGGCATACAGTCCTGTCCTTCATTATTCATCACTATAATGAATGACACTACTGCTCCAGTGTTAAGTCGTTAATGGTAGTAGAGTATAGACTTTTAATTCACATTCATTATAACTCATGCTATTCACTTATTAGATTAACCATTCCAAATGTTTCTTTCTGATGAATGAATAATTCAGTTGTCTGGGTTTTTCCATGTAGTGAGTGAAGTCACTTGGAGTTAACCGGAGTATAATAGTATAATATTAGTAGTAGTTTTAAGCTCTATAGTCAATACTTTCACATAAGTTCACCAAATGGAGACAAACATGAAATGGTGAGTGAAATTTTTCAGATCTGATACATGCTGAAAAAATTATAACTTTGCAATGAAATGATTATTGCATAAGAAAGTTGGCATGATATTATATTCTATAAAAAAGACGAATAGCAAATAATATAAAGATAAACATATTCAAACAATTTACATAATTGCATACACAAATTATTGATTAACAAATAAGTAAAAATATAATCACATTGACCTATAATTATATCTACATACCTACCTACCTACCTGCATACCTACCTGCATACATTCAAGCAAATATACTTGCATGTATTCATATGGATATATTATGCATACATAGATTGGTACAAGCACTCGGCAAATGTCCTCCTTCTCACACCAACAGGAGCCTCGACTCCCTCGCTGCCTCCTCTGTCCGGGTAAGATTCCCAAGTTTTGAGAAGTTGATATTGGTTGGATGAAGTTCTCGTTGACTGGTTCCGCCCCTTCCTTTCCTTCTGGTCCAGTGTGTAATGCAGCTCACTAGTATTCCCCTCCCTCATCATAGCCCCTTCCTTACTGAAACTACCCGCTTACCCTCATTCATTCCCCTCCCTCATCATAGCCCCTTCCTTACAGAAACTACCCGCTTACCCTCGTTCATTTTGCACCTGCCTGTCCCCTCCTATAGAACCTCCCCACTCTTGTTCCTCTTAGAGCTTCCCCAAGATGTAAAACCCCTCACTGCATTATTTTCTCTCCCAACAATTACCCTGCTTTTCAATTTTTTCCCTTACTTTTCCCTTATTATACAAACACCCATTTACCCTAACTCTATAATGAACTTTATATTTTACTGGTGACTGCTAAGTGACGTAATTTTCTGTTTGTGCGTGTATGTGTGCGAGAAAGTGTGCGAGTGTCTGTGTGCGTGTGTGTTAGTGGTGCGTGTTTACTCTTGTGTGTCTGCTTGTGCATTCTTTTGTATGTGTGCTAGTCTCTCTCTCTCTCTCTCTCTCTCTCTCTCTCTCTCTCTCTCTCTCTCTCTCTCTCTCTCTCTCTCTCTCTCTCTCTCTCTCTCTCTCTCTCTCTCTCTCTCTCTCTCTCTCTGTATGTATGTATATGTGTGACTTTTGTGTGTGTGTGTACCAACTTGGAAAGGGGGGGTGGGGGGTAATGGTAGTGGTGGTGCTGTTTGTCCTTCCTCCCTCCTGTTGACCCTCTTCTCTTTTATTGCAGCTGTCCCTCCCCTCCCCTCCCCTCCCCTCCCCTCCATCCCTACTCTCTCTGCCCCCCTTCTCCTCACCATTGTCCCCCAAAGCTCCTTACTACTTGTCCCTCCTCCTTCTCCTCCTCCTCCTCCTCCTCTACCTCCCCCTCCTCCTCCTCCTCCTCCTCCTCCTCACTGAACTAAACTGCGTCCCTTCTTACCCCTTTAACCATTCATTACATTTTTCCTCTTTATCTTCCTCGAGACCAGTCCCTCTTTGCCTCCCATCCAACCCCCATCTTGCCTACCATATTTCCCTGCCTAGTAAATGCCAGCTTGTCAAACACCTTCCCCCTTAGCTTTCACGTCCATCTACCTGACTCCTATTCTCACCACTATATAGTTACTTTCCATTTCCCTGAAGCCACTATCAACTATTTTCAAGCTTCCCTCATCCGATCCCCTTTCCCTTCCCCTTTCGTTGATGCCCCTAACTGGCTTTGTCCCTATCCTATCCCTTACGTTACCTTCTTCCCTACTCTTACATCTGCTATTACTCCCTTCCTTACTCTAATCCCTACTTTTTCTCCTCCTATCATTCCCCTACTCCCCTTATCCGTCTTCTACTCCCCTCCTATCTATACTCCCTTCCATTACTCCCTTCCTTCCTTTAATCCCTACATTATCTCCTCCCGTCATTCCCCTACTCCCCTTCATCCCCCAACTCCTTCCTTCCTTCCCTTCCTCCTCCTCTCCTTTTATTCCAAGTTGTTTTCATTCTCCCTCTGTCGTTGCTCTTTCTCCCCTCAGTTCCAACAACAAGAGCGTCCTCCTCCTCCTCCTCCTCCTCTTCTCCCTCACACACCCATACCAGCCACAGTCTCAACTTCCATAACCACTCCTCACAACCCAAAAACCTCTTACAACCAACTCAATCCCAGTAACCTCTTTCAACCCTCTCTTTCCCATCAATCTCTTCCAACCCTCTCAGCCCCTTCAACGTCTTCCAACCCTCTCAGCCTCTTCAACGTCTTCCAACCCTCTCAGTCTCAGCTAGTAGGAGGACATACACTATACATTAACAATTCAACATCTGTTTATATTTGTTACTACATTTTTCTTTGGCAACTCTAGGAGGCATATGTGTCCTCCGCATTTTTTTTTTAAGAAGGACGTGATTGATGATCGTACGTGGGTGAACATTACAAAGTTGTATTCGCCACGACGAAATGACAATATCCCGTAACGTGAAAAAAGTAAACAAACCAACGATAACTTTGTTGAGGTTTGTTCTGATGTTGTGGATATTTTGGCACCTTGGGGTTCATTTACTCTCCCTTTCTTCCTGGCACCTTTTCTTTTCCTCCCTTTTTTTTCCTATCTCTTGTCCTTCCCTCCTGGCATTCTCTCTTCTTTCCTCCTGCATAGCACCCTTTCTTTTCCTCCCTTTTTTTCCTATCTCTTGTCCTTCCCTCCTGGCATCCTCTCTTCTTTCTTCCTGGCACCGTTTCCTCACCTCCTACTCATTCTCTTCATTGTATATCCCTCCTTGTCTTACACCTTTCATATCCTTCATCACACTTTCCTCTCTCTCTCCTCTTTCTCCTCCTCATATCTCATTACTCTCTTGACACCAAACCCACTCGTCTCTTTCCTCCGACATGCATCTTCTCTTCCCCCTTCCCTTCCCTTCCTCCTCCTACCAAGCATCTTCTCCTCTCCTTCCTTCCTAAGCCGTGCCTCATCTGACATCTTCTCTTGTAACTCCCTAGCTCCTGGCAACCTTCCCTCACAAGTAAACACAAGAAAGACTGAGTAGAATGGTGAACCTTTCCTGTCTCACCAGTCTCTCCTCGCTGTCTGTCTGTTTTTGTGTCTATCTGTCTGTCTGTTTGTCTGTCTGTATCTTTTTCTTATCTTATATATTTATCTATTTCTATTTTTATATACCTCTTTCTTTACCCCTACCTTTATCTATATATTTACTTATCTCTATATTTACCTCTATTTTTATCTTTATTTTATCTTTATCTATCTTTACCTCTACTTTTATCACTATCTCTATCTTTGCTTCTACAGTAGTTTTATCTTTATCTTTCCAATTTTTACCTCTACTTTGGTTTTTTATCGATAATTATCTATCTCCATCTCTACCTCTACATTTATCCATCTCTATCTCTACCTCTACTGTCTTCTCTCTCTCTCTCTCTCTCTCTCTCTCCTCTCTCTCTCTCTCTCTCTCTCTCTCTCTCTCTCTCTCTCTCTCTCTCTCTCTCTCTCTCTCTCTCTCTCTAATGTAGCTTATTCTCTCGTCGTCACTTTCTTATCTTGTGTCACCCTTTTGCTTCATTTCTTACTGTGTGTGTCCTTGGAGTCTCCTTGTAACTCAGTCCCATTAAGGTGGCAAGCAGAAAAATAGTTTGTTTCATTTATTAAATTCTCTATTTTTGTTATAATTTTAATTCTTGCAAACTCACGATTTTGTTAATAATAGTTTTATGCTCTTTCATATTTCTCTTGTAATCATGTTTGCTCTCTCTCTATATATATATATATTTTTTTTTTTTTGTACTACTGTATTATTTCTACTTTATATTTTTATTTTGCACCTTTATAAAAAATATGTGTGTTTTTACTTAGCAAAACTAATGTACCGGTAAATATGTCATTCATCTAAATTCTTCTTTACTCGTCGACTTCAGTTTTTTCGTCTTCTCTGCCTAGGAGTTTGTTGGGAAGGAATTTTAATAAGGAAGTAATGTGGACGCCAAAAATGATTTCTACTTCACATTAAATCGAGAGCTTATTCATGGCCACCTTACCCTCAGGTTAACTCACGCCAGGCAGGTCATTCAGGTAACTCAGATCAGACAGACAGACGTCCCCACCACTCAGATCATTTGTGTAGTACGTTCAGACCATTCAGCATCCCTGAAAGTCTTAAAATATTCACTCGGTATTACGGATGACGATTTTTGACGAGAAAGTACGTATGAAACCTCTAGGTGAAATATTACTCTGTTTTTAGCCCACTAGAGTTATTTATTATTAAAGGAGAATATACACTTTTTTGGTACATTGGAGCAGAGACTTGATTCCTCCAAAGTATGTCAGGAAACAAGACCAGATTGACAAATATAATGGTGATCTGTTGCTTGGAATAGTATGTAAGGATCGGTTGCTCCAGATTTGCTAACCCTGCATTGCATAATATAGTGGTGTGATAAAAATGGGTCTGAGTTCTGTCAATGATATTCAAGGAAAATAATAACTGAAAACGTAATGATAATCAGAAAGGGAGGTATATTATAATTATACCATTTCCATTATGTATTCAAGAAGTGAAATTACTATCCTCAGGAATCATTAAATTAATATGTCCATTCCTCAACGGATTCCCTATGTTTATTATGAGGCTCTCAAAAGCCTAATCGACCCTACAGAGTTTTCTTAAGGGGTGTGGGAGTAGGGGACAGGCTTGGGGGCATTGACTCTCAACAGTATTAAATTCTCGTTAGATATTAAGAAAAACCAAGGCTGTTGTCTCCCTAAACACTCCAAATTTCATCCTGTCATAAATTATAAAAACGTTTTCGGTTGAGGCCTTAATCGTACCTGGTTGTTACGCCCCTCGTGGCCCAGAAGGTCTTAATATTCAGATGCTTCATAGCCTTCATCATTCTCTAATGACGCCGGACTGGGTTGTAGAAAACACACAATGGCAGTGAATGGAGATCATCTCAATGGCGCCTTCGAAGATTAAAAAACGCTTTTCAATTCCTAAGCATGTTTTTCCAAACCTCAGAAGTAATATTATGCAAGTTCCAGTAAGATTTTCAAATGTAAAAAAAATATTTCAACCTCAACTTGGATTTTCATACCAATACCCCGATACCTGAATCAAAATTATG
>JAWZYT010000837.1:0-2500 GCA_034508575.1 Petrolisthes manimaculis
AGGAAACCAGTACTGTACGTATAATTTCCTCCCCTTTTCACAACTCACCGTCCATCCGTCCATCCGTTCGTGGTAAAAATGAAATGGTGGGAAAAGCTTAAGGGGAGAGAGTATACTTTTGATACATTGGAGTGCCTTGATTCCTCCAAAGTATGCCAGGAAACAGACCCAGATGAAGAAAAATAATGGTATCCTGTTGCCTGGAATAGTTTGGAGGAATCATAATCTCCAAAAATGTCAAAACTATACCCTCCCCTTAAAGTACATATAGCTACGCCGTAGCTATATGTACACTCTGCAAAAAAAAAAAGTTTTGGAACCACCCCTCCATTAATTTTAAAATTGTTATCACGGTACGGTTGGTAAGCCTGCTAAGTCAGCCCAAGTGAACCTTTACAGAGACAATACTACACCATTATACACCAATAATACACCTATTCATAACATATTATAACTGTTATTAATATGTAAGAAAGTGGAGGGAAAGTGAAGGGAGAGTGAAGGAGAGTGAGAGGAAGACAGAAAAGAATAGTGGAAGTGAAGGGAGAGTAGAGTATAGAGGAATGAGAGTGATCCCACTGATTAATTAAAAATATGATCATTCATTTATAACGCTACTAGTAAAGGATTGTGTGGTGTTAGAGTGAGAGTAAGTATCATCGCCAGTGGAATAACCTTACTAACTCTACATACCACTATACGGTTGGTTCCAGAACTTTTTTTTGCAGAGTGTACCTTGAAAAAATTTACCAGGCATCCATATTATCTTATTTTTCCAGAATCCACGAACTGCTTATTGACAAACCACCACACCCAATAATATTCAGCCCGCGAATATATAATGCAAAACGATATAATTATAACTGTTGGTGTCTTTCATTGATAATAATTATTGATACGTAATTATTCACTCAAACACGTAGGTCACTTTCAATCTCATGTTTACTATCTTTCAAACACCTACATCATTAATTAATTAGGACTTTTGATCGTGACTGTAGATGTATGTATATTTCCATAACACACACACACACACACACACACACACACACACACACACACACACACACACACACAAAGACAAACATACTCCTTCATATTTGTGCGTACCCGAACTGGCAATTTGGTAACTCTTGGTGGCAGTGTTGGGTTTCAGAGTGGTAGTAGGCTCGTCCTCACCTACAAATTGTCAACAACGGGCGTATAATATTTTTCCACCGAGCAGTATAATTTTCAGAGTTTATTTGCGTGTTAGGATTGATCACATATTTTTTTTTTTTTTTTTTTTTTTTTTTTTTTTAATGTTTCTTTCTGTATGCATCTTTACTTTCGAGATATCCAGTATATTGAATTTGAGATCATATTTATCTTATTATTTATTATTAATTGTTTTCATCTTCTTTCACGAGATAATTCGGAAATTTGGGAAAATCCAGACGGGTTATAATTCTCTCTCTCTCTCTCTCTCTCTCTCTCTCTCTCTCTCTCTCTCTCTCTCTCTCTCTCTCTCTCTCTCTCTCTCTCTCTCTCTCTCTCTCTCTCTCTCTGGAACTGCCAAAGAGTAAAATAATAATAGTAATAATAATTTCTTGTAGCAAAATCTTGAAATCCCGGTATATAAAATTATATGACATTGTGTATTTATGGACATTGTGTATAAATATATATATATATATATATATATATGACTTTTTTTGTGTATAATAATATAACATTGAGTATAAAACTGTATATATAACATTGTGTATTACTTTTATCGAGACATGGCTAACATTAATTCTTTTATCATATCGAATTTAGAACACAAAGGTTGTCAGTGAGCCGTGAAGCCTTCCTACATACAGACAGACAGACAGACATACATACATACATAATAAGGGTATTTATTTTCCAGTATTATTTTGACGTTTGTGTGACTGGATAGATAGGATATATATTGTTCAGTATTAATTATTATTATTATTATTATTATTATTATTATTATTATTATTATTATTATTATTTCTGATCCTACAACTACTACTACTATTATTATTATTGTTATTATTATTATTATTATTATTATTATTATTATTATTAAGAGGAATGAGAAGCCTATAATTCTATATACACGAACACAGGGTCCTTAACACACACACACACACACACACACACACACACAAACACACACACACACACACACATGTATTATTCATCTGAACCAAATAAATATAATTCACAACCACGTGGTTTTTTGAGTCAGAGACATAAATAGTGGGTCAAGTTGTGTGTGGTGTGTGTGTGTGGGTGTGGTGTGTGTGTGTGTGTGTGTGTGTGTTTTGTGAGTTGATGTATGTGTGTTTACTGTATGTGTTGGTGTGTGTGATTTTGTATTTATTTGTTTGTGTATTTGTGTGTTTGCGTGTAATGTATGTGTGTGTTTGCGTATATTTATGTGTTTGTGTGTGTGTGCTTGTGTATTTTTTATGTGTTTTGTGTATTTGTGTGTTTATGTGTTTGT
>JAWZYT010000837.1:5000-45000 GCA_034508575.1 Petrolisthes manimaculis
ACACACACACACACACACACACACACACACTCTCTTAGCATAACTGATAAGGTCCATGTAAGGCTGTGGACAGTGGACACCCCTCCCTTACTACCCACACCCACTCCCACCCACACACCCACTCCCACTCACACACGTCCTCTTCTGCCCAATCTATACCCCCAACCCACACTAACACCCACCCACATCCTTTTCTACCCCAACCCACACTAACACCCACCCACATCCTTTTCTACCCCAACGCACACTAACCTCCACCCACTCCCCCACACACACACCTCCTGTTCTGCCCCAATCTATACCCCCCAGCCTCCCCAACCCACACAACCCACCTCCTACCTCCTGTTCTGCCCCAACCTACACCCCAAACCCACCCAACCTCCCACCCACTTCCTGTTCTACCCCAATCTCCACCCACAACTCACACCCACACCTCACACACCCACACAAACAACTCACCCCTCACCCTCACCCCCACCTACCCACAGTCCTCAATTTCAAACCATTATACTATCAGTCAATCATTTATGCTTCAACTACTTTACTGTATCATTATAATAGTCTGATGGTTCTGTAAATTAGTATTGTATTAAACTAGCACACACACACACACACATAGATAGATAAATAGGTATAGATAGATAGATGTTTTATTGACCACACACGCAGATAGATAGATAGAATAGATAGATAGATGATTTATTGACCACAACACAATACAACACACACACACACACACACACACACACGAAACGACACATGAAGCTTCAGAGACACAGTTATGATGCTTCGACTCATATGATGCCTCGACTCAGTCTGCAAGGCTTCACGTGTATCGGGGATGAAGTGGGGAAAGAGGGGCTGTGGGAGGGGGATTGGGGGGGGGAAAGTGGGGGGGGGATGGTGTTTACTGTTCAGTCGTCATTAAGGCTCCAACGCATACACACACACACACACACACACCGCTTGTCTCTCGTTCTCCGTTCTTCATCCTTCGTTCTCGTTCTCCGTTCTTCACCCTTCGTTCTCAGGGTAGTCTGGCTTCATCATCTGCTGGACCTCGTGATAACAGTAAGTTGGGGGACGGTGGTAATGGTGGTGATATGTTTGACAATAGAGGCTTGGGGAAGTAAAGGTATATAGGGTTTCTGTACTCACGTTAGCATTTCAACAGGACTGGTGATAATTATGTATACTGTACTCACAAACTCATACATGTCCACCACGTGTGAAATTTATGTCCACGTGTGAAATGTATGTCCACGTGTGAAATATATTAATTCCTACCTACACATGGCCGCTGCTCTGACGTTGTTGTGTATTAAGACATTGGAATGTAAACAAACAAGATGGTGGCATACTTACCACTCGTGTTGCTCTTTTTCATAGCTCCAATTTACTCTTACTTTTGTTGTTGTTTTCCAAATACGACACAGCAGGAGGAGGATAAACGTTGTCACATGATTGGACAGTCAAACAAGACTTTGGTATTTATTATTATGGCTCGTGACTATGTTATCATTCTCTCTCCCTCCCCTCCCCTCTATCATGCTTACTCTCTCTCCTTCTCCTCTATCCCCCTCCCCCCTCCCTCCCCTCCCTCCCCCTCCCTCCCTCCCCTCCCACTCCCCTTCCTCCCCTCCCTCCCCTCCCTCCCCTCCCCTCCTCCCCTAGTGACACACACACGAGTCATTCACTGTAACCATAGATCATCTCTTTCTCACTCACCCACCACCCACGTCCACCCACCCATCCAACCACCCTTGGCGTCGGTCTTTCTGGCGCCAGTGTCACGATCCACCCCTCCCCCTCCCCTTCTCACTCTCCACCCCTCCCCCTCCCCTTCTCACTCTCCACCCCCACCCCTCCCCTTCCCCTTCTCACTTTCCACCCCTCACTTTAGGCCTCTATCCCCCCCCTCCCCCTTCTTACTTTCCACCCCTCTCCCCCTCACCCTCACCCTCCCAGTTACACGCAAATGCAAACTGTCCATTTCTCTCTCTCTCTCTCTCTCTATCTCTCTCTCTCTCTCTCTCTCTCTCTCTCTCTCTCTCTCTCTCTCTCTCTCTCTCTCTCTCTGACCCCTTCAATGCTGCCCACACCTCCGTTCCACGCCACCCCCACCCACACTCACCCCACACCCTCTCAACCTTTGACCCCCAGATCTTACAGGTGTGTACTGGGTGGGGAGGGGAGGGAGGGGGAAAGGTGTGTGTGTGTGTGTGTGTGTGTGTGTTCTGGCCACGGGTCGCTGAACATGTGGGGTGCACCGCTGCCAACTCCCTCCCCCCTCTCTCCCACACACACAACCACTCCCAACTCCCACACACACACACAACCACTCCCCCCTCCCACACACACACACACAACCACTCCCCCCTCCCACACACACACGTTTCTGTTATTGCTTTATTTACCTTTTGACAATTAACAGTTATGCCTTCATCAAGAAAAAAATAAATAAATATAATCTTGGAAAGGGATTCTTCACACCGAGGTTTTTTTTTGTGGTAAATTGACGTTTATTTTCTGCAGGTTATTATTTTAAAGTTAATTCATTATTTTAACGGGGACTTTGAAATTAATCGTGGACTTTAAAGGGAACCTATTTATCTTTTTTATTTATCTCTCTATTTACTTATCCCTTTACTTACTCATCTCTTTTTATATTATTCTCTTTATAAATTTATCTCTTTTTATATTATTCTCTTTATAAATTTATCTCTTTTTATATTATTCTCTTTATAAATTAATCTCTATATATTTACCTCTCTTTGTTAACTATGATATTTAAAGCATCTATCAATCTATACATATGTATTATCTATATATATTTAATTACTGTATTTATAGTTTATCTATCTACTGTATTTATCAATATATATATATATATATATATATATATATATATATATATATATATATATATATATATATATATATATATATATATATATATGTATATATATATATATGTATATATATATAATTGATTTTTTTCTCTAAGGTACTGTACACTCACAATCCAAAATATGTATCGAGGTTTTGTTGAAGTTTTGAATCCTTTGACATTTTATACGAGTGAACCAATTACACACTTGTTATCCTGTTTCATATTGACTTGAGTTGGCAGGTTATTCGTAGTAAGTCTGAACACCTATAATGAATTGTCAGTGTACAGTGGCGACATAAGTCCTTGAACAGATTTGCCCTTTATATACACCCTGCATGGTCAAGGACTATGTGCCGTGACTGTACAGTGCAGGAGGCTACGTGTAGGAATAAGGCAACACACCAAAGGGTCAAAAGTCACAACTGTACAGTCACCAAACGTCATAATTAAGTCCACGGAGAGAGAGAGAGAGAGAGAGAGAGAGAGAGAGAGAGAGAGAGGGTGGGGGGGTGGAGAGAGAGAGAGAAAGAGAGAGAGAGGGTGGGGGGGGTGGAGAGAGAGAGAGAGGGTGAGGGGGGTGGAGAGAGAGAGAGAGGGTAGGGGTGGGGTGAGCGAGAGAGAGGGGTGGGGTGGGGTGGGGGTGGGGGTGAGCGAGAGAGCTAGCTAGCTTTGGGAAGAGAGTGATAGAGATAAGGTTTGTGTGACATTTGTGTTGGTGTGAAAATATGATATGATCGAACTTTCGAACTTTAAAGGAAATTTATGTATGTATGTATGTGAGCCATTTATGTCGGCTATTCCCTCCCCTTTGCCCCCATCCCCTCTTCCCCCCTTCATTCCCCCCCATCCCTTCCCACCCATCCCCTCTTCCTCCCTCTATTCCCCTTCAAAAATATTGTACCCAGCCCTGCTTTTGATTTTCCCCGCCCAAACTGCCCATGCCCAGATGCCCTATAGTATCGCCCCTCGCTCATCCATACCCACTATTCTCTACTCTCACCCCCTCACCAACCAATCCGCCCATGCTGTGCTCTCGCCCCGCCCCGCCCCGCCCCGCCCCACTTGGCCTCCGCTCCTCGCCAGGCCGGGCTACTTCTGGGCCTGGCCTGGGGCGGTTCTGGCTCTTCTCCACATGGGCTGAACTGAGGTCACAACTCGGCCTCCCTCACCCCTCCTTTCTCTCTGCTTTTCTCTTTCCCCTCCTTCTCTCTTTCCCCTCCTTCTCTCTTTCTTTACTTCCCTCCAGCCCTCTTCCTTTTTTTTTCCTCCAGCCCTATTCCTTTACTTCCCTCCAACCCTCTTCCATTTTTTCTTCCAGCCCTCTTTGCACCCCTCGCCCTTTCACCTCGATCTCATCCCAGACCTATATATCTTCCTCACATTCCCCTGGTCCAGATAATTGGCTACGTAACTTTATAATTATGTTTTGTTAAAGAGACCCTGTGTTGTAGTCCAAAAATTGGGGTTAAACGAGTCCTTCAAATATTGTCATGAAAGATCACCTATAAGGAGGAGCATGTTTCATGGGATGGTCAGGAGGAATCAGAAGCCTCCAATTTTCATACACGATCACAGGGTCCTTAAGCATAATAATGTCGTATTGCTGCAAACAGTGAATCAATTTTGTTAGTTTGGTGGATTTTCAGAGCACGTAGCATATCATTCTACAGTATATATAGCAGCTATAACTCTATCCAATCCTAGCTTGCAACTGGAGCCTAGGTGTATTTTTAATGCTCGTCTCTGATTGGTCAATATCTCCAGGCAACCTCCGTTCACGCTTACCTTTCCCATACCAAAACATTGCATTTCTCAGATGTACAGTTTTTTTTTTTCTTGGTGCCTCACTTATTTCGCTTAATATCTACTTGGCACTTTGGTAACCTGACAGAATAATGATAGAGGATTACATTTATCGTGAAAAAATATCCATATCATTAAAAAATATACGATTAAATACGAGTTGAAGTGAAACAAGTAGCTAAACTATTTTTATATGCCGATATTTATTTATAAATATTATGCTACCATGATTAAAAATGGGTGGATGATGTAGATAAAATCCTCCTGCATGTCATGGTGGTATAAGATTGTAGATAAGACAGGAATTATTGCTGGAAGCTAGGATTGGATAGAGTTTTTTTATGAGTAAATAAATTTGGAGATATCTTTCCTATGTACTGTATCTAATGGAATTAATATATAGTTAATTGAGGGAAGATCAAAATTACTCCTATTAAGTATTTTTCCAGTCCGAACAAGCAATTTCGTAGAATCTTCACATAAGGACCCTTTGATCATATATGGGAATTTGTGGCTTCTTCCTCTTGACTATGGCAGTAAACACGCTCCTCCCATGTAGGTGGTGTTTGGTGGAAATATTTGAAGGACTCATGCATTTACTTCCAATTTTGTTACATCATTGGGTGCATTAATTAACAGTAATGACGTAAATTGTACAGAGTAAAATTAGAAAAGTCATCTATTAAATATACCAAGTTTTCTTTTGAAGAGATGAAGAAGGTAGAGACTTGGGGTAACTATAAACTTTCCCACTTCCTCTTTTTCGATTTCCATGCATATTTCTGGTTGTTCTACTTCAGTACTATTTACGATATTATTGAGGAAAGAAACCTTATTCTGACATGACCTAACGAGGTTATTAGGTTGGTTAGACATGGTCAGTCAGGTTAAGGTTCTTTGATCAAAAAGAATCTGTTTCACCCTTCCAGACTCGTAAAAAAAAAAAAGATAAAGAAAACGTACAACAATTCAACCATTTATTATAATATCTTATAAACTCTGAACAAAAAGCATTAAAATTATAAATGTAACCTTTAATAGTATTAGTACTTATCTACAATACTTCCCTACCCACACAAAGATCACTTATCATTGATCATTCATTAAAATCATGATTACTGTACCAAGATTTGGTGTTTGAATACGGCAGAATAAAAATTAAAAGTACACTGTGTAGAACTGTAAAAATAATTCTTATTTATACAGGAGTTAGCTCTTCCTATGGTGTTAGTGTTGTTGGGAATTTTCTGAAATAATAATTACTCCATAACCACAGTGAATTGGACACACACCTATAAAACAACAGTTCCTATACAAACACCTCCCAAAGTTATGCATAACTCCTGGCATACCCTGTACAGAAAGATGTATAGAATTATATAATGAACATGACAAAAATGTACCTCTCGTTAATAAACAACCTGGACAATATACTACTGTAAATATTGAGCTATGATTCTGTAAAGATTAACCTATGCCCTGCAAACCTTGGAGATCTAAGTCTAAATCACAGACATTCATATTTGGAGTTGATAGTTCAAAGAAATAGCAAGGAAGTATGGATATGATTTGACTTCTAAGTTGTTGTTGTTGATGTTCTAAGTTATAGGATTCAGTATACAGTATTTTGATTATTAAAAAAATGGTAGTTTAGCATTGCTTACCCATATAATTATATAGACAGTACTGGTAAAAAAAATAAGTATGAAGCACTTCAAACTCACAGAATAAAAAGCACAGTTTATCCTGAACCTCTTAAGTATGTCATAGTAAAATCTGGAGACCTCTCTTTCCCTTAATTAAGACATTACATTACATACGGTGAACGTTGTATTGACCTTGTGGAAGTACGCCCATTAAAATCTATCACAATACTGTGCAGTACTTTCCCTATAATTGTACAAAACTACATTAATAAAAATATATGTTGCCCCATTATCTCAACAGTTTATACCATGTACTCTTCTCTGTATAAAGCTCACTAATCTGGCAAGTAACAATGAACACAACCCAATAACCACCACCACAACAATAAATTACTACACCCACACAGCCAGACACTCCTTGACACCGTCCTCAAAGTTTGTGTGGTGGGAGATGCCAAGATCGGTGAGGCGGGTCACGTCCATCTCAGGGTCGTAGGGTCGTATGGTGCTAGGGGTGTGGGACGGGGTTAGATGGGCGTGGGTCAGAGAGAAGACCCGAGACATGGTGAGGATCATGTCGTACTTGGTCATCTTCTGGCGCCCACTCCACTGGTAGATTCCCTGCAGCTTATCCCCCTATATCAAAGAGCGACACATGATATTAAGTACAGTACTGTAAAGACAATATTTATATCCACTGGTCAATAGATTTAGAATTTTGTCTTGATTCTTTTTTCTCCTTGAGACCTTCAATAGTTGTTGCTTACATTTCTTTTTGTTCTTTCACCTCTTAAGCATCAAGTGTATTTTTCATAAAGGGGATGTTAGTCCATATTTTTCTGCTGTTTACATTTGAGGCAACAATGTATTTGAGTTAAAGGAAAGTATCAAAGTAAATAACTGCGTAATTTATATACAATATAGATTTATGTATGGCAGGTTTAATCATCATAAAAGAACAGATATTATTATTATAATCATACATTTGCCCAATAAAGGGTTATTTAATTATTATGAAAATTTGTTTTCTAATAGGTGCTCTTTGAATTTCCTTGAAGGAAGATATGATTGTAATTTAAAAATACTAATGTATAACCTATTTGTTACTGTATTATTTATAAGTACATGTATAACCTTCCAGATGAGTGCAGTCATATCAGCCAAGATGTGTGCGATATCATTAACGTGTGCCGGGCAGCGCTGGTCATGGTGAGAGACAGACTGTGGGGCGTCACTCTTGAGGGTCTTCAACAGTGTCGTCACAGCACTCTCCTCCAGCCGCTCCACTGTTCCATACAACACAGGTATGCGGAGAATGCACGCATCTAGGATAGGAAAAATATTGCCCTCCTGAGTGCTGAGAATATGTGTGTGTCTATTGTAGGAAAAATAATACCCATATGAGACAACAGGCAGCTTGGATAAGAGAAGTACAGTATTACCTCTCTAAGTGCCGGTGGTTTCTCCTCAGATGAATTAAATTGTTTATTGTCAATCCTTGCACTGCTGGCTTTAGTAGGCCTATATTTTTGGTTAGGCTGCTTTGAATATTGTAGGACTAGTATCATCTATATCTAATGTTGCTCTTTGTGGATGTAGATAACCATATATTTATAATGATTAAAAAATTTCACACACACATTGGAAATTTATGCTTTGACCAAGAAAAATTTGGTAAATAGACAACTGTGCATTTATGATATATATACTACTCACAGTATTAATTATTAATTCGAATAGTAACGGTAATTAATAACTCGTCAATCCATGGTTAAATTTTCAACTTGTCAATTTACATTATCAATTCACTTCGTAACTATTAACTCGTCAATTCACATTGTAATTATTATTTCGTCAATTCAAGTTGCAATTATTTACTCAACTCTCTACATAATTATAAACTCATCAATTCACTCACCAGTAACTTCAGCCAGTACAGCCTTCTCTGACTCCCACTTGGTGATACCATACTTGTTGAGAGGATTACACTTGTCTTCGGGTTTGTAGGGCGGACTTGTACCATCAAACACGTAGTCTGTGCTAATGTGGATGACCCGGCTGCCAATACGCCCTGCAAGATCATTATTTACTGGTTACCACATGTAACACAAGTATTTAAACATGATTTTCATTGTGGCAATAATGTTGTAATTTTCCATGCCAATCCCTCATAAATTTACCTCTTTTCAAGTATAATTATTTTTTTATATTTTAGCTTTAATATTTCATAGTAGACAATATTTATACATTACATTGATCTTCAAGCATAACAAAATTAAGGTATGGTGATAAAACATACCGGTACTGGTATTTAAATACATTAACTCAATTACCAAGATAATCACCTGCCATTTAAAAACTAATCAGTAAGGAGGAGAAATATAAGTGGCATAAAATATACCATTATTTGCTCTTAGGAATTTTCATATGTTACCACCCCCAGTAAGGGATAAAAAAGGCAGTAAAGTTAGGGAAGAAATCTGTGCAATAAATCTTACGTGCAACAGTGGCGATATGTGCAGCGGTCTTGATGTTGAGGAGACGTGTTTCCTCATACTTGTTCTCCACCACGTCAGGGAAGCGCTCTGCCGCTGAGTGTATAATCACATCAGGCTTCACCTTCTCCAGCAAACTGGTCACAGCCTCGTGGTCTGTCAGGTCACACTTCACCAGGCCCGGACCAACTCTGTAATGTACCGTATCGTATACACACACACACATACACACACACAACCATATATGAAATGAGGCACAAAGGTGATGTAAGCTTTTCAAAATATATTCTTTTTCCTAGATTGGTAGAACATACCTAACTTAATTGCCACTAGACAGGGACTAATTTCTCTATATAGTATAACTTACTGTGTGTTCTTTATTAGGATATAGGCCTACCATTGGGGTTACAGGCCTACCGTAGGGGTTATAGGCCTACCGTAGGGGATATAGGCCTACCGTAGGGGTTATAGGCCTACCGTAGGGGTTATAGGCCTACCGTAGGGGATATAGGCCTTACCGTAGGGGATATAGGCCTTACCGTAGGGGATATAGGCCTACCGTAGGGGATATAGGCCTACCGTAGGGGATATAGGCCTACCGTAGGGGATATAGGCCTACCGTAGGGGATATAGGCCTTACCGTAGGGGATATAGGCCTTACCGTAGGGGATATAGGCCTTACTGTAGGGGATATAGGCCTTACCGTAGGGGATATAGGCCTACCGTAGGAGATATAGGCCTACCGTAGGAGATATAGGCCTACCGTAGGAGATATAGACCTACCGTAAGGGTTATTTTTGCTTACCTTGAGAATGCCAGGCCCGTGACATTGAATTTCTTTTCCTTAAACACTTTTACAACTGCTCGGCCAAGTAACCCAGACGCTCCAGTTACCAGAATATGTGGAACTTTGTCAGACATCCTTTATTGCTGTGAACATAATTGTGATTAATTAGAATATGTGGAACTTTGTCAAACTTAAATTAAAATTTGACACTGACACAATCATGAGATGAAAAGAAAGCCATTATTTTGATGTTATCCATTACTGTCATACATCACAGTTTGCATTATATATATTGTTATAAGATGTCAGATGAAAAGAAAGCCATTATTTTGATGTTATACATTATTTTGACGTTATCCATTACTGTCATACATCACAATTACCATACATATAATCCCAACAGACCTAGGTGTATTGGTGTATGTCGAGTAATTATACAAAAATGTCTATAACTGTATAACTCTATAATAATACAAGTACTTTGGCAGGTTGATGTTGTAGAATGAAAATAATGGAATATAGAATGTCAACAAATAAAATAGCCGAAAGTGTAGTGTAGTCTGTAGATAATTTGATTAGCCCAAAGAATAGCCAAAAATAGCAATACTGTAGTTTTGTTATTCTTTTTTTATTTGTTTTATTATTAGTATCTTGTAAAGTAATAATATACAAGCTTAAACATTGGTTTCTCAGATGTACTTAGCAGTGCTCTCATTTTTAAGATAATTACCCTAGATTAGCGTAATATGGGGCTATTTAAAGTAAAGTTTTGATAATCTAAGGTAATTTTCAACGATTGTTTTTTATTTTATGGGTGTTCGTAAGAGAAAAATACATTGCTGTAAAAAACTAATATAATTTCATAAAAATATCGTTTGTCAAGGGTTAAAAATACAGTATGTTGAAATGATTACCTAGTTCAGCATCTAAGGAAATTTGGCTCCATCTAAAGTTGAGAAACATTATTATCAGTGATGCCACTCTTTGGGATTTTTTCCAAGATCTTGGGATTTTGGGCTTGGCCTTGGGATAGTTTTGTAAATCTTGGGATTTCTAGACATTCATGGATGATGGAACGGATTTAGTGTTGCTTGAACTTTAACAGGATCGAGTTGATCCCATGGAGGTATAATCTAATAATTAGAGGAGGCGGCATGAGCCGCTCGTCCTGTACACCCAAAGTGAAGCAAGGGGCGGATCCTATTACCCTGCCCCCCCATTGACTCAAAACATTGCCTCGCCCGCCTTACTCCCATTATAATTATAGTCTTATTTTCTCATATATCCTATAATCATAGCCAGAAAGAGACTTGAATTTGTTCCATATATAACTACATAAAATTATCCAGCTAGAGCATTAATTCTGCTCGCAAACTTATTTTATTATAGAAAAAAAAAAAAAAAAAGTTAGTGAGGGTTTACTGTATAGTTTATTTCAGGTGCCAAAAGTAATTGATAGAATGGCATTTGTCTGTGCATAACTATAGAGTGTAGGTGAAAGAGAATTGAAAAGTTTTGCAAAATAAAAAGTGGATTGAAGTTGATGTGTGACACTTATAACATGTATTTTGGTTCTGTTGCAGGCTGTGTAATGAAGTTGTTATGAAGACACATCACATTGGAACCTCATCACTGGCTGGCATCCCTACTACAGTTGTTACTACATTGTCTGGTAGATGGTGAGATGATACTTATAATATGAGGATATCAGACATAACACTACTTTCATACCAAAGCCTTGATTTTGTCAGAGTAGTATTGCATAAGTGTTAATTAAGGGGATAGTATAGTTTTATTTGGTACATTGTAGCACTTTGATTCCTTCTCCAAATTATTCCAGGAAACAAGCAGGACCTGATTAACAAAATCTATGGTGGCCTTTTGTTGCTTGGAATAGTTTGGAGGAAACCAGTTACTCCAGAATTGCCACCATTATTACCCCCTTTAAGCTTTTAACAGTTTTATCTTGCTACCTTGTCTTAGTTTGTCTGATTTATTGCACTGGTTTAAGAAGTGTTGTTATTGTATATTGTGGAGTAATTGTCTGGCATTTGTGTTTGGTACAGTATATAACACTATCATAGTCTTTGTTTACAATCACAAGCTACAGTATGGAAGAAATGTAATTTATAGGCTAAAAATGTTAACTTCATATTTCATAAAGTTTTATCATTCATTTCATTTGTTTATTTAAATTTTAAAAGTAATGATAATCTTCTTCCATTATCACCTATTACTGCATCCCTTGAATTTGATGCAACTTACTATTTATATTTAATAAGTCATGTTATAAGTCGACTGAACACAAGACCAGACAAGAGGTTGAATCAGAAGGTAGTAAAACAATTATTAAATCCAGTTCGGTTGTATAGAAACTTGTACCAGGCCATATGGAGGCATTTGGTACAAAGATGGTTAAAGTAAACACCTAACTTTATCATAATCTTCGAGCTTTTGCATTTACTGCCTTCTATTTCAGGCTATATTTATCTCCATATCATCATTTCTCAGTCCCAATTTAATTCAGGTGATAGTAGTGTTGGTAAATTTGGAGCATCCGATTCCTCCAAACTATTCCACACAATGGGCCACCATTATTTCTCGTTAAACTTGTTCTGTTTCCTGGCATACTCTGGAGAAATCAAGAAGCTTCATGTACCAAACGTATACTACTCCCTTAACAGTATCAGCATTGCAGTATTTTCATTGGAGATGGACATGCATTTAAGTTCAAACAATCTTTCCATGTAGAGGTTAATATCTCCATTATATTAGAAAAACTTGTTTGGGTTCATTAGTTTCCTCTAATGGAATACCAAATATTTACATGAAATAACATTAATAAGGATTGGGCTTCCTTGAAATCCTTGTGTTTTTAAAGGAATATACTACTGATGGTAAATTACGAGGTTACAGAGTCAACCAAACTGTCACAAAACAGATCCCCAATTAATAACATTGAAGCAATTTGTTTCCTGGGATAGTTTTGAGGAATTAGTAGCTCTCCAATATACTAAGAGATTTCCCCCCAAATCATTCATCATTTAAATGTACACAAAGAATTTCTGGACACCCTATATGGAGGCTGTGTCAAGTAGTAGTTTCGCAAGTCTCCCGAGGCAGTTTACAGGAATACACACACAGCTTCTCAAGGTCACTTTGCAATGCTGATATTATATTGGAGGGATTGAGTGGAGTTTGATGTCCTCATATTTGCAATTTTATTTTAACCCTACACCCTTTCAGGTATCCATAAGTTCAATGTAGCACCTGTTGGACCCTACACCCTTTCAGGTATCCATAAGTTCAATGTAGCACCTGTTGGATCCTACACCCTTTCAGGTATCCATAAGTTCAATGTAGCACCTGTTGGATCCTACACCCTTTCAGGTATCCATAAGTTCAATGTAGCACCTGTTGGACCCTACACCCTTTCAGGTATCCATAAGTTCAAATAAAAGAAGTTAAATTTAATATTTATATATTTCTCCTAATTACAGTTCACTAAATATTTCATTTTTTTGATAAGTTTCTTGTTTTCTTTCTTCAGTTCACTTTATCCTTCTTGTTTCTTGTTTTTTTACTTGTCCTGTTCTTTCTTCAGTTCACTTTATCCTTCTTGTGATGCTAGTTGAAGTCTTCTTCACTTTGGCCACTGCATACCTGAAAAATATTGATTTAAGGTTAATTTTCAGGTACTTAACTCTTGTACAGATTGCATCCAAGGTTGCAACATATCTACAGGCAGTGTTGCTTTCCACAACCTTAACTACAAACCCTTATCAACCGGGAGGCACTTTTGGATTGTAGAAAGCAACACTGCTTCTAGACATCTAAACCCTGGATGCAATCTGTACGATTCTAAAAGGTAATAATTATTGTTATTACTAATTAATACACAAACAGCTGTTTACATTTCATAAGTTAACAGAAATATTGACAAAACAAAACAATTTTATACAGCTTACTAGATAATTCTAGATAATTTTTCTCAATGTAGGTTTAATTAAAGGATTAATTCTATATTAATTAACTAATTATAATTACTATTAACCCAAAAAAACTTTAATCTGTCACTTCAGGTTAATTAAAGGATGAATTCTATATTAATGAATAAAAATTACTATTAACCTAAACTACCAAAAAAACTACCTTTAATTAAGTTTAATCTGTGACTTCAGGTTAATTAAAGGATTAATTCTATATCATAATATTACTCATACATAAATACAGTCAGTGTCAATAATAATCATCCACATATGAGTATCTCAAACCATTTACTGTTTAATGTTATGATGTTATTGTTTTAAGTAGTGTGTGTGTGTATTATCATCATTGTGTCATAGGCAGCATGTTGTACAGTCGCGGTCAAATATAATCATCTATATAGGGGTAACTCACATAGATGCTGTGAGTGAAAGGAATTTACAGAGAGTGGTGGACGAATTTCAGTCTGTATGTAAACGAAGGAAACTGGATGGAGGAAGTGAAGGAGTTTAAGTACCTGGGGACAGTTATGTGTAAGTATGGAAGGAGAAATAAGGGAGAGAGCAATGAAGGGTAGACAAGTCATGGGATCACTGGGGAGGATAATGAAAGGTAGAAGTGTGAGTATGGAAGTGAAAAGGGGACTACGAAATAGTATAATCCTGCCAACAGTGACGTATGCGTCGGAGACCTGGACATGGAGTAGGGCTCATCAGTCAAGAATAGGTGCTGTGGAAATGAGTTACTTGAGAGGTGTATGTGGACTGACAAGGTGGGATGGAGAAAGTAATGAGTGTGTACCTATAAGAGATGTGGTATGAGTGAGAAGGCAATTGGTATTGAGTGTGGAGTGGTTGAGAGAGTGAAGCGTAATACTTTGAGGTGGTTTGGACATGTAGAGAGAATGCAAGGTGAGGAGTTTGTAAAGAAGGTGTATGGAAGTGAAGTTGTGGGATGTGGTGTGAGAGGCAGACCACCAGTAAGATGGCAGAACAGAGTGGAAGAGTATGTAAAGGAGAGAAACATGAGGGGGAGGGGAGGGCTGGAGGGAGTGTTTGAACAGGGAAGACTGGAGACTTTTTTGCCGTGGCCACCCCCTTCGGGGGAGTTCCCGGAGGGAACGAGGCGTCAGAGCTATAGATAGATCACGTAAAAGTTTGACAGCTTCCCTCTGTTCCTTAGATGATAAACTTTCCAATAAATAGGTTAACTACCATCTTTTAATTTAATACAAGCAGCTACACACTACTTAAAACAATGACACACACACATACTTAAAACAATAAAATCATCATATGAAAACATTAGACAGTAAATTGTTTGAGATACCCATATGTGGATGATTATTATTGACCACGACTGTACATACATACATACAAACTGTATATTATATAAATCACATAGGACAATTAGGTTGATATTAAGGGACCCTGTCTTGTAGTAAAAAGAATTGTAGTAAAAAGAATTGGAGGAAAATGGGTCCTTCAAATATTGCCACGAAACACACACCTATATGGAAGGAGGAATCAGAAGCCTCCAAAAAAAACACACACACACCTAAATGGTACGTATGTATGTAAAGGATTTCATTATGTACACACACATGGGATAAAACATTATCCTAAATGGTACGTACGCATGTACATGTATGTATGTTTCTTAGTCGTCATATATGAGCAATATGTTAAAAAATACAGATTGCTCTTGTCATAAGTGCACATTTCTAAACCCAAGCTGCATACATTACACAAACACAAAACAATGTAGCTCCATAAATACTCACAGTAATTAGTGACGTACTGTTGCTGTAGATGGATGGAAGCAAGGAAGGATGGCCAACAAACAGCAAAGGTTTACAAGCCTCTTGCAGAACTGAACTCTGCAACATAATACAAGCAAATTAATGTGGGTGGTATAAAAAATTAGGGAAAATTTATGATAAGGAATACAACAAGTCCATTCTGAATGAGATGCTTTTGGGGCCGGGGGCTAGAAAGAATTCTTATCACAATTACTATCACATAAAAAATGTAAAATTTGTCTATAACAATTACTACTGTATCTGTCTGTTTCTGAATGGACTGTAAAACCTATGCTGTTGTACATCAAGAAAGATGGAGAAAGAACTTAAGCCAAGGGGTTGAGTGGAATAAGAATAGCTGAGAATTAAATACAAAACACACAGAAAAAAAAAAAATACCAGCAGAGAATATGACAGTGTATTCAAATGAAGTTCTTGATTAATTACCACTGGAACAATCTTCAGGGTACTGGATTAACTACATAAATCTTGAAGTGTCCTTACTTTCAATTAGTCAACCGTCTCTTTTCTCCTCCTATTTTCTTCATGCTTGCTGTCCCACCTCTCATTATCTCCCTCAACCAATAGGGTCTTCCAGGCCTCTAGCAGTCTTCCATTATCCTCCCTCAATTCAATGTGTCCATCCTGAAAATTAATATTTGGGACTTAATATGTAATTCAGTAATCAGAAGGATAGCATTATTTGCAATGTGTGTTCGCGGATTCAGTCCCAAAACGACTGCAACTGTTTAACCCCAAATATACGTTTTCTAGGGTCTCTAACTTGAAATTGTGTGTTCGCTGATTCTATCCAAACAGATTGGAAGCGTGGGATGCCTACAAAACACTAATAACTATGACATTGCCAAGGTGTGATTATGATGACTGTGATTGCATGTTTTTGTCCTCATATTTGGCATTGACTGTATATATATATTATAAAATAAATGAAGGAAAAGGGACAAAATATGGAAATGAATATTATTTGTATTATCGACCTTAGGTTAATTTCCCGGTTTTAAAAAATGCAAAAATATATACAGTATTAACTATCAGAAAATTGACAAACTCTGTACAATATATTGTGATTTATTTTTAAATTGATAATGAGAGAAACAAAGGAAAATGGAAGAAAATAATTGAAAGAAATGATGGAAATTAAATAAACAAATGAATGAGAACATTCATATTAGAATTTATATTATAGTACCTACATGTTTAATTACATGTACCACAAGTATATCTCCACCCTGAGACTTATACGGTCAATATCAAAGAACATTCGAAAAAGCAAATATAAACATATTTATGAGCTTTTAAATAACAATGTAAAACCATAAAATGAATAAGCAAAATTTTGTGATATTAATAATAAAGATGGCCCCGTTGACTGCTATTTCATAGCCCAACTTCATGATAAAAAATGTAAAAATCTGGAGGTATGTGGTAAGATTTTCACCCTCCCTTGCACCTCCTATAACCTTTTCTTATATATCAACACATGGGTTTACTTAAAATATAGAAAATTAAATTTAAATATATAAATCAGCTCACTATTATTGTATCTTAATACCAGGATATTTTCAGCAAACTAATATTATTAACTCAATGTGTAGATTACAAAATATGCATTGTTAATACATTTTTCTTTAATTTGGATCTTGTCAATAAAAATCGTACAAATCTATAAACGTATATACAGTATAATTATGCATGAGGAGATTACTTAAAAAACAACATATATACAGTATATACCGGTACTGTACAAAGGAAATAAAAATGAGGAAGGAACAAAGGAAAAATTGTACAAAATAAGAAATATGAAATTAATTAAATAACGAAGATACAAACTAAATAAAATACAGTGTTTTTACCTGTTCAGCATCCTCCTTGGCACCCATCTTGAAAACCCCAACTTGCTGTTGGAGTCATTTGGAGGGATCTTTGCCCTCCACTTGTTGGTGGTCATTTGTCCAGCATACTGGAACAAAATTAAAATAATTTTAAATTGTTTTCATTAGTAAGGGGATAGTACACTTTAGGTACTTTACTTGGAACACCTAAAACAGTAAAAAGGGCCAGAATAACTAACAATAATAATGGTAGTCTATTGCTTGGAATTTACCAACACTGTACCTCCCCCCATCATCAGGTTTTTTTAGAGTAGGTTACAGTAATCCCTCGTTTTGCACTGTTATTCACAGCCTACGGTATGTATTACGGTATATAGTTTTCTGATAATCTATGTACAGTCCTTATCCACTGGGTATATACATGTAGGTGTGTAAGGATTTATTGATATTAGGCGCCACAACAGCGAGGTCATATGGCTGAGTGTGTAATGTACAAAGATGGTTTTTTACTGTAACTTACACACATTCATTACAAACAATGCTAAAACACCCATTACACAAACAGTGGAAAACAAGGCAATATTCCACCACATAACTTAATAATACTGGTGTGTGTGTTCAGACATAATGAGAAGGGGTATGTGTTGTGTTTAGGGAACCACTGTATTTATTATGAGATGAATATACTTTTGGTACATTGGGAAGTTTTTACTCAAAGACTGATTAAAGTAACAGGGAATATATTAAGTTAGTGATAAGCAGGGAGGCTTCAGAAAAGGTAGAGGATGTGTGGATTGCATTAAAATCAATATTGGAGAAATATATTGGGAAGAATATGAAGTTGTATGCTGCCTTCATGGATTTGGAGAAGGCATACGATAGGGTGGAAATATCACCGTTGACCTGAAATGGACGCTGTACACCCCATGGATTAAAAAAAATGATTCAATTAAGGGTACTGTAGTTGTATTTCAAAAGCTACCGGTACGTATTTGCGATGGAAATAACCTATGAGGAAAAGACGTATTTGTTCTAAGAAATGTATTTGACAGAAAAATATTGATAATAGTGATTATGGACAAGCGCCTGTATAATACCTAAATTACATTGGGACATTCCTAATTAACATGTCAACATAAGTTTTTCTCCAACAGCATGACATACAGTAATTGTGTGTGTGTTTAGTGGGAATAGTTGAAGGACTCATTTATCTCCAATTATTTAACAAGTTCAAGTTCAAGTTAAGAGGTCCCGCAGAGGGCTGCTCATGGGCAGCATAATATGCGGGGGTTGTGCGGGGGATTTAGGGAGCCAGGGTAGGATTAGGATGGGGGTGGATTGGGTCAGGGACTGTGGGTTGAGGATTAGGATTGGGGAGGTAATGATTGGTGATCCTATTTCTAAACGCGTCGAGAGTGGGGCTATTAACTATGCGAGATGGGAGATGATTCCACTCTTGGATGCTGCGGGGAAAGAATGAGTGCCTAAATATATCAGTGCTTGTCTGGTATGTATGGTATTTTAGGTTGTGGCTGCTTGTTACTTGTTGTTAGGTATTCTATGTCCCGATCCACCAGCAGATGGTGCTCCGCAGGGCTTCCCACAATAGTTAATTATATCACTGGTATTCCTTTAACACATCATAATTTTGTTTTCCCCACTGGCATGAAACAGTACCATGATAAGTTTTCATTTTCGCCATATTTGAACTAGATTAATCGGAAAAACACTACAGAGAATTAAATAGTAATTATTAGTCTGACCTCACCTGACCTAACCTAACCGAATCAGGATCGCGGGAAATTACAATAACGACCAAATTCAGATAACGGGGAGCAAAATTGGAACCAGTGTTGCCATGTCTGCTTGACGAAATTTCGCTAACTTCAACATCAGAATTTCCCTTTTTACCTCAATTATTCCCTGTTTACTCTTGAACATTGATGGTCTTTTTAGGTACTGTATTATATCTTGTAAAAATTTCCCCGTTTACTCTTGAACGAACTGTAAATTATTTCCCTGTGTGGACTTTGAAATTCCCTAAAACAGAGAAATTACCCTGCACCTGGCAACACTGCTTGGAACAGTATTGTCAACACCTCGCCAACTCTAGTGTTTACATTCTGCCCCCCATTTAGGCCCATTATCTTAATTTGGTCGTTATCGTAATTTCCCGCGATCCTGATTTGGTTAACTTAGGTTAAGTCAGACTAATTCTATTTACTTCTCTGTAGTGTTTTTCTGACGAATTTAGTTCAAATATGACAAAAATGAAGTGTTTATGGAGATTGGGTTTTTGAGGCGCGGGTCGTATCTCCCAAAATATTAAAATGCGATGGCCTTGAACAATAAATGCATTAAAAAAACACTATAAAATATTGCAATCTGCAAGCCTTCAGTCCAAACCTGATTATGGTCCATCGCTTAACTATTACAATTTTCTTAACCCTGACTTGACCTGACCTGACCTAACCTAACCAAACCAGGACCAAGGCAGACTACCGGTACCTAACCTGGGCAAACTACTGGGACCTACCATAGGCTGACTACCGGGACTGTACATTATTTACAATGGCAGGAAAACACTGGACTTTGCTCTGGATAGCTGAAATTTTCTATACGCTATTCTACCAAAAATACGTGCAATCGCCTCTTAAATTCATTACACATGAACATATAACATTGTCCCCTTGTAAAATATATATAGGCCTACACAAATTGTAAATGTTTGCCAGATGGACCTCTTATGCAGTTATACCGGTATACCGTATATACCTTTGACGCCCGAGGAAGATAACAGATAATAACAAAAAATAAATTAACAGTTCTGCCATTAGAAGTCTTAACGTTAGAGAAAAATCCAAAGTTTCGTACCCATATTAAAAAAACACAATTAATTACTTACCTTCACCATTTTATAGGGAATTATAGCGTTGAATGTGTGCAGGTATTACTAGTGTTGATCCTCGTGGTGTTATATGAGCTTGACAATATGGGAAACACTGGGAAATAAATGGAAAATTAAAAAGGCTCGAGTTCTAACCTTCTACTGCTGTAATGGCGTCACAGGTCTGAGCCCTGAGGTCAGGTCTGCTAACTCTGCTTCACAAATTTCCCTCACTTCAACATCAGAATTTCCCTTTTTACCTCAATTATTCCCTGTTTACTCTTGATTCTTGAACACCGACGGTCCCTTTGGTATTTCGTATGGTGGAATTTTCCCTGTTTACTCTTGAACAATCTTTATATCATTTCCATGTGTGCACTTCAATATTCCCTAAAACAGAGATATTTCCCTGCTCCTGTCAACATTGAGCTCGTCCGTTTCCCCGACTATTATTAAAAAAATAATTAATTTGAAATATTCAGTTGCTTTCATGAGTTTCATCCCATAATAATGATAATTCACCATCAAGAGATTCTCCCCTCTAGTATATAGTTGGTTAAAAATAAATACTTTTACATTGAAAATATAATCCCAAACATTTTTGTGACATGCGCTCTGTGTAGGAGGCAGATGGTGAAATAATTGTTTTATCTAATTACAGGTACTGCAATAAATTACCTAGAGTATAATTGTACTAGCAGCGATACCCGACATTGTCCGGGTGAAGATCCTACACGTGGTTTTGTTAATAAATTTCCTCTAATTATTTTTATGTGAACTTATTAGGAGGGTGGGAGGAGTCCATTATCCGGTGTGGTTGCTGATCCCTCAGAGAAATCATGTCATCTTTACAACCACTAAAGTTATCCATGACGCAACTACAGCAGAAGGTGGCATTGTAACAGCCATGGAGGTATAATCTTAGATTATACCTCAATGGTAACAGCCACGATTAAATTTAAATAGCAAAACCCGAGTGGCGAATTGAGCTGCAGGGGTACTGGGATCGATAATTCAAGAAACAAATATCCACCAAAAATAAAATTAGACCGAGGACATTCCCTGGACTACACCAGTCAGAATGATGTATCCTTTGTCAACATTTTTTTTTTATTGTACCGGGGATTCGAACCTGGGATCGAATCCCCCCAAACCCCCCATTGGTCATTAAAAAAAATGTATGCCGAGGACGCTTCCCAGGCTTCATCGATCAAAATTAAGTATTACTTTTTACTCTAGGTCGAATGATGCGGCCGTGATAGTGGCAAAACACACACACAGACAGACAGAAAGAGTGTTTTATATACTGTATATAGATTGTTTTAAAGTTTGTGAATGTGTTTACCTGTGTGTGAGTGCTTTTTTTTCATCATCCTCATCTTATACTGTAACTACTTTGCACTGTTTGTAATCTTTGTTCTTGCCCTGTAAGGATGACTGGAATTCACACTGAATAACGTCAACCCGCCTGGGCAATAGTTGACTTTAGTTAATCATTGTAATGGCCAATACCTGTATATTTTTACTACTGTATACTGTATCTATTTTCTGTGTTTGTGTTCTGCCTCTAATATTACCTTGCCATGAAAATATGTCCGGAGTTACAAGCAGTGTTTGTACTCTATTTAATTGATATTATAAACTAATATATCGGAAAACAGAGGACCACACATAATAAACAACGTATTATACATGGAAATATATTTGACAATGAGTGATGTGTGAAAAAATAGAACATTTGTGAACATATGACCCCCAAAAAAGACAAAATCCCTAATAGAGTAGCTTATAACCTACAATATAAATGTACAGTACAGAGGTGATTATTCATCCTAACTTGGCCCTCACCTGCAAGGGCCGTACCTCAGTTACCAATTTCAACAATTTTGAGATTTTACCTCAGCAAGAAGAAAAATTGTTCACTGCAAACAAACCGCATTACTCTGCAGATTTTCTCATTCTGTATGTAAGCTTGTTGCTGATATCCATAGACAGTACAGTACAAACCTTTACATCCAAAGAGTTAAATTCAGAGTGCATGATTAACCTGAATGCCTATATAAATGATGTACAGTCTTAAAAAAAATAAGAAAAATAATGCATGATCTGGGAGTGTTTGTATTAATTCAAGCTGAGCAAAGATAAGCTTGTGTTACATGGGGAAATTTTTGTTGAGTGAGCATCACTTCAAAGAGCAGTGTTCAGTGAGCAAACTGAGTACATTACTGTACAGTTCTGGGCTTGTCATGCTAGTCTCTGATGGACTTGAAGATACAGTACTGTACACTTGTCTGATGAAATGCTGCTAATTACCTTACTAAAAATGTTCCCAGTGTAATACTGACTTTACTTGTTACTGAAGTTAAAAACACATTGATTGCTATAGTCAACATTTTAAAACAGATATATTGTAACTTTGTAAGACCTTTATAAGATAAAATATGTTCCCTCTCGAATGCTGTATACATAAATATGAAAATTACAGTAAACAATTATGCATATGTGTTGACTGAACTAGAGTTTTTGAAACATTGTCTGAGTTGAGTAATATAAAAAGAATAATACCATTAATATACATATAGGATTTGCTTGGGGGACTGTACATCACATACTCAGTACTGTGTTATTTAATACTGTAATCCATTTTTCCTCTCAGCCATCATCAGAGATATGTACCGGGATTCAACTGATTAATTTATGTGATATAATGTTTGCATGCCAGGATATCTGCTCAGAAAGTTAAGACAGTAAAAGGTTGGGTGTTTTTTGTAATGCTCAACAGCTGCATTATGTAATTTTTAGCCCACCTTGGAGTGATGAAGTTGACTTAGTTATATACAAGATAATTTTTTGCACCTTACTGGGTCTCTTACATGCTAATGAACACTATGACTACACCATGTGTTTGGAAGAAGCTAAATGACAGTAAAAAAGCAATATTGTAAAAAAGAAGAGTTTATAATAACTCCACTTTCATCACTCTTGATGAGTTAAACTTTACAGGCTGTAATACTACATAAAGTACTGTACTGCGTTTACAGTAATGCAGTAGCAGCGTGTTGCAAGCATACATACTCACACCTTGTCAAGAAAT
Source organism: Petrolisthes manimaculis (assembly GCA_034508575.1). Classification (NCBI taxonomy): domain Eukaryota; kingdom Metazoa; phylum Arthropoda; class Malacostraca; order Decapoda; family Porcellanidae; genus Petrolisthes; species Petrolisthes manimaculis. The sequence goes on from JAWZYT010000837.1 coordinate 28,247, forward strand.
TATGTGTGATGAGTATCCATAGGAAAGAAACTATTAATTAACAAATCATGCTATAAATATGGTAACACATAGATTAACATGGCAGGTACAAGAGAGCTAGCATCATTTTCACTTCAGTTCTCCAACTTCAAAATGAGTGATATATGGTGGCTGACAAAGGCTGTCTGAAAATATAAGAAGGATTTGGAATACTACACTGAAATTTATGACAGGTATGAATCCACTATAGTTTTTTTGTTAGTTTTTTCCTGCAGATAGTAAATTTCCAGTCAACATCATAAGACCATTGCATGATTGGTCAATTCTAACTACTCAGGTGTTAAAAGTCTTGCAATGGCCAAACAGATACAAAAGTTGAAAGCTTCATTTGATATTGGCTGTAGATTTTAACCATCATTAGCAATTAATTTCAATTATATAGAAGTAGTACTGTACAGTACCAGGCCACACAGGGTACAGTATATGGTACTACGATGGTACGAAGCAACAGAGAAACAAACAGATGAGAACAGATCATACCTGGAAAAGATTTTATGCAATTAAAAAACTAGCCTTCATTTTATATGGGACGATACACCTGCACCTTAGGGAATGCCAAACACAGTAATCAACTTAGCAATAAACATGACACACAAATGCAATATGAATACAGAAGTCATACAGATTAACAAAATTCAAAAGACAAGTCTGGGTAAAGCATAAATCACTACAACTATGCCAAAAAATATACATTTCATCTGCTATATATAATTGTTGCAGTTACTAATAGAAAAAAAAATGAAACAGAGAGGTGGAAAGTTTCCATACGGTATCTATAATACGAGCCATTCTGAGCACTACTGCAAAAGCTCCTACTGTATATGTTGTATGAAGTTTAATGTGCAGCTGTACAGTAGTAACAGTACATCATTTACAGTAAAGATACATATATTATCCACCTTCTTAGTGAATCCCTTAAGTTCTCCCACACAACAGTTTCTTGTCCCATATTTAATATTTCTTTGTACAGTAGTCTGGTTTAACACCCTTTCTCTATTTGGCTTCTTTTTCACCATTCTCATAATTGTTTTACTTCCAAATAGTATTCTTCCCAGGAGACTATTTGTTATTAATATCTGCAAATGTAAACAAAACTACAAGACAGTACTGTACTCTACTTTTCTCGTAGGTTCCTCATAATACTGCACTTAAAAGGTTATGAAACAAAGGTGAATGGTCATGAACTGAGCTGGGCCTTGGTCAGTAGTGTCTCAGAGCTCCTTGTAAAGAAACAAACTTGATAGTCACAACACCCTCAAACTAGTAATGTACCTTGATATAAATCTTCATCACTTTTCCATCTAGTAAGAGCTGCACTTGCCTCAATAATCTCCAGAGAAAGACACAGCAGTCATAAATATACTGTATATATAGTGTACAGTACATTATACTGTACAGGGCTGTATATACAGGAGTATATCAAATCTAAAACCAACTCTTTTGCACTTGAAATGTTTTGTCTGGTGCTAAAACTGTCATTAGGTCTAACATTTTCACCTGCTGAGCAGTTCTGTCAAATCTGTCGTCAGTCACCATTAGAAAAGGAAAATAATAATAATAATAATAATAACAATAATCAGCACTTCCCATTATCAGATCACTAAGAGATTCTACCAGATAGTCCTAAATGAAATACAAATAACAGTAGCTATCGTGACCAACTATACACAAACAGCATTACACTCGGTTAAAACATCTAAAAACAAATAGAAATACATTTTGTAGGGATATGGGGACAGAGTATGCCAAGGAAGTGTATAGGTTACGGACGGGTGTAACTGCTTCCTTGTAACTAACCGTGTCTCGTCCATAATAATGAAAGTGAGCGCAGTATGAAATAAAAAAAATAGGTAATGTATAATAACAGAAGTATGTAATGTTAAATAACTGAAATACATTACTGTAATTCTGTAACAAAGTGAATTCATATTTTATACCATATCAACTACTGGCATTATATACTTCATTACTGTACAATATTTTTCATAAAGCAAAACACAAAGGAAAACCATAATCTAGTAAGGTAGTGAAGAATGTAAGGATTTCAGTTATTTCCTCTTGATGATAATATGAAAGTGATGTTATATTCTCTCTAGAAAAGCCTACAATATCTAGCCTACTAATTTAAGTACTTGCCAGCCCTTGGTGAATGTAATACTATGTACAAAATTTTCTGTCTGGCGAGGCTGTTTCTTGGTGGAGTCTTCTATGAAAAAATAATAATACGAGGTTCGTGCTTCCAAAACCGAAGGAATCTAATCATGTGTTTAATCATTCGAAGTCACTCATAAAATCACTGCTACCAAATCCCTAAAGTGAAAGAATATTCTGGTATTTACAAGCAATGATAACAAAGGTGATAACTCATTAATTACCTGCATACCATTTCATTCAACTAGCTGTGACATCCTAAGTTTTAGAGCACGACCCAGACTCTCACCGATCTTGTCCTAAGAGTCCCGAGGAAGACGACAGCAGCTGCACTAGGCTCTGCAGCTACCAATCATAGCCCTGGGATAAATATTGCACCAGGAGGGGAGAGAGAGAGATACTGAGTAGGGCATAACAACAGGGCTGGGTCAAGGCTGTCGTCAGAAATATACACTGTACCTACACCTCACCGCCGCCAAACCTCACCTCTACCCACACTTCACCTCCACCACGCTTCAATATCATGTTACGCGCCTCACCTCCATCCCACCTCCCAACTGCATTGTATCTCTAACACACCTCACTACTTATATTTGTACATCTTCAACACTAGTCGTACATACTGTATAACATCTTCTCTACATCTGACACACACACACACACAGACACACACACACACACACACACACACACCACTTTTTCATTACTCCCAGCTTCACAACCAACTAAGATAACTACAGCTTTGTCATTGTCACACTTCACAACCCTCTGATACACACTACTACAACTACCACACATTACTGCTATATTACAATTACATCATCACATCAATGTATTTTAACATAGTACCACCACCACATTAAAATACTGCTCAGCACACCACTCCCAAAACACACACTCCACAAGCATCAGTAACCCACTATATCACCAACATTACCTCACCACCTAAAACCAGTACAGTTGCCGGCAAAACTCCTTTCCTGCCCATCCATCCCTCAACTTTGAAAATGCAGATACTGTATTACAGAATTTCTAACATTTGACAAATAAGATCATTTTGATAGAAGGAAAAAATACATTTGCTTATTCATTCACGTTTATATAATGTAAATTATTATCAGTTAATTTAAGGGAAGTAGGAGGAACAGAACTTCTGCAGGCAACTCTACATAATAACCTGCTTACATCAAATTACAAGGATAACCTTAATGGGTTTTGAAACTGTTATCATGAGACCATAAATCATTGTCCAAATTCACAGCACTATGCCTCTTTATTAAAATTTAGTGCTGTGGTGTCCTTCAGTGATATCTGTTCTCAAGATTATTGTCAACCCTCACATGGGCTTTCTTGCACATGAGCCAAGGTTACACTATAGAAACATTGTTGTGTATTTTCACCCTGCCTGTCGAATTGTAACCTAAAATGTGTAAGGGCATGCTGTATTATAGGAATATAAAAAAATTGTAAGTTTACTTGTTAAGAATATGTGCATAGCTGTAATGCAGAGACAGAATTGTGGCAGGCCATTGTACTGTGTGAATTTTCTTACAAGTTTGCTCACCATTATTATTTTGTTGCACATCACTGCCAGAGAGGCTTAACAACAATAAGGGTGTTGGTGATGGACAGAATGGTGTTGGTAAACAAAATATGAAGGTAACAAGTTCGCTCAGTGTGGTCCATCTTACAGATGGCAGGCTGTAAACAGAATTATTTTATATTAAGCAGGGATGAAGGAGCACTACTGAAACCTGAGTGTGAATTTTACATGCACTACATCTCACATCGTTCAGCACTACAGTATTGGCATAAAGAAACAAATAAAATCAGAATGATAATGCAACAAAATTAGGACAGCTTTCAAGCAGGAGCTGCAGTGTTGTAGACGCTATAGAAGTACTGTATTCCTTATTGACAACCATGGATGTTAGTGAGAGGACAAGTTACATGCAATGCCTTATTCCATTCATGGTAACTGTGCATCAGGTTCCTTATCTAGTTTCTAGGCTATATTTGCATATGCTATGCAAATCAAGTCAAGTTACAGTAAACATTAACTAGATAATTATCTACAACATATGACACTAAAATTTATGCAACACATGAATTTAAATCATATCTGTTGGGAGGAAACTGGTGCCCATTTTTGCAACTTAAAATACAGAATTAGTGTTCAGAGGGCTGATGTAAGCAGAGGAAAGCTGCTGAAGGTGAATGAAGGTAGCTGTGGGCAAAGAGAGGCTGTCGTGGACATGTCTGCAGTTTGGCACGGAGAATTCTGGCGGCTGGTGCGCAGGACGTGGCTCCGCCGCCGAGCCACGTTGCCAACTTTTTTTAGTTTTCTTACATTGGAAGTTACAGTACACAGGTTATGAGAGGGTGGGATGGAGGGAGCGGGTATAGAACTATCGCACCTTGGGGAGTGTTTACTATATTGTCCTTTTAGCCTGCACCTGCATGACCTTGCGAGTGAAAGGAGAGGTGGGGGATCACATCACTATACAAAAGGGAAAGTGATCACTACATCACCCTGCTCCTGGTTGACCTGACAGATTAGGAGGAGAGGAGGTCATGTGTGTAGGTGAAGGGTCAAATATATCAGTCAAGGGGGAGGATGGTCACAATTGCGATGTCTGCCATGCTGGCATGAAACGATCCTTGACAGGGTTGAGGAGCGGGTCATCATAGTGCTGGCCGGGGGTGACTACAGGAGGGACTGCCAGGTGGGTCTTCAGTCGACAGTCAAGATGCAGTGAACCATACCTGAAATATCAACACTATTAGTAAGGCTACAGTAGTAACAGGTATCTTAAATATTAACATCAAAGCTTACAATAACACTTGCAGTCAGTATTAATTAAGAATGGAGGAAAAAGGTGGTGTGTTTGACACAAGTTATTTCTTATGTGAAATAATCATCTGACATCAGTCAGAATAAAATAGGCATTGTGTATAGTACAGTACATAGCTTGTTGTCATTATCTACATATTGAGAGATGATAAATACTGTATCATTAATAAAAAATGCTAAAACTGAAAATTCATCTTCCAATACAGTGATGTTAAACTTCTTTAAAATATGAGACAGATAGATTGCTAAATGATGGTCATCAATTATTAAGTAATAAATACATCAGGTTTAGACTGACCAGGGGGGCTGACTTTATTCTCTGTTAACACTAGTCATCTCCCACAGGGCTACGATTTTTTTGTAGGATCTGGTCACTTTCTAGTGCAGCAACAGGAGGCTTTTTTTCCCCACTGCTGTGTGGACCACCAGCACACAGGGTGTATTATCCCTTTGCATGCAGCAGTCTAAACTCAGTAACAACAACAACAACAACAACAACAGACAGTGGATGTACTCATTTGCCATTAAAAAAAGTTACTACAGATAATCACTATCTATTAGCATCACACACCTGGGTGGTACGGAGGCACCCCATGGGGCAGGGGAGAGGGCAGCGGCGGGTGTAGGTGGTGCTGAAGTGGTTGTGACAGCGGCCGCCTGTGTCCAGGTGGCAGTGGCGGCCACAGCAGCTCCGGCCACTGCCTGTACCGCCGCCTGTACATTGGCATCAGGGGTGGAATCATTGTTGTTGGGGAGGTCAGCCGGCGCCCAGCCACCCAGGTTGTCCCGACGGAAGTAGTGAGGCCGATTGTCAGGGAAAATGGTAACCGCTGGGAAAGGATGTTCCTTGATGTGCTTCAGGACTTCCCTAACCTGATGGATGCAAGGCAGGTGGGTAAGGCTTGTAGGTATTTCAGGGTAAAATGGTACATGACAGAGAGCAAAAGAGTTTATTCATATGTCATAATTTTTCTCTTGCAAATACTGTTCCCAACAATATTACTTGGCACTTGAAAGATGTGGGCAAAAGGGCATGATATTTTTATAGAGGTCATCCTATACTATTTTCCTATACAGTAGTTGGTTTAGAATTAAAAGATTTAGATATACATGAGATTATTCCACAGTAAACTACAATATTTAATTAAGTTGTATTAAGTAGAACTACATTTAGCATATAGCTTACCATTTTGACCCAGCTAGGACCCTCTACTTCAGGTGTGGTTGAGAGACACTGTAGAATGACATCATCTGTTTGTTGTAACAACAATTCCACTCCAGCATGTGGTTCATAGTTGAATGGACCGATCCTTAACAAGCCAAGTGCACAGTCGTATATATCAACCATCTGAAAAGTAGACATAGTAAGATCAACATCAGTGTCAGTTATATCATTCTTAACTTATTAGGTGTACTGTAATGTTGATCTGCCTCTGAAAACATTTTATGATGTTGGTTTGTACACATAACTGTTGGTCTTTCATATCCCCTCCGTCTTTCAGTACCACTACACAAATCTCAGTCATTATAAACACATTACTGGACCATACAGTATTTTGTTTAAACCCTGAACCAAACAAATATGACGAAATATACAACACAGATTTATTCCTTGATCTGCATTGTACTGATGTGTAACCATGCATTCAGTAGGAGGTACAGTACAGAATAAAAGCAAAGTAGAGTAGTTACTGAAATCTCTGGCTGCATCTGGTAGCTTACATTTCAATGAGTTGAAGTGAAGTGAAACACAAAGGTGATCAGAAGGATAATAAAGTAATATTAATTGTAAATATTTACCTGCTGGGCACCAGTGAAGACCCTGGTAGAGCGTAACACAAGGTATGGACCCTTGTCGGTGAAAGTGGCAGGAAAGATTTTGCCTGTCTGTGTGCTCACTCCTGCATCACAAAGAATACAAGTCAATTATGGAGTTGCTTCTACCAACAATGATAACACCCGAAAATTGTTTATAAGTTGTAAATATCTGCAAGCCTAAAATTCAATTATACCATGTAGTAAGAAAAAATATGTGCCAATATCGACTCCTGTTTGAGATACTGGACGACGGATTTTATCCAAAGCAATGAGCAAGTATTAAAATCAAGCGGTGACAACAAATGCGTTGAATATATGAATTACCAATTCCCTTGACGAGTGGCCAGGAGATGTTGCCTCGCAGTGTGGTGTTCATCTCTCCAGTACACAGCAACACCAGGTGGATCTGAGGCGGACTTTTATGCATAGCATCTGTTGAGAGTGAATAAGATTTCTATAAATCAGACACAACTGTTAAGGAACAACACTGTATAATATTATAGAGGAGCCTTTATTGACGACTCGAAGAAGCAGTAGTGAAACATGGTCAATAAAGGATTCTCTTCATTTTGTATTATTCTTTTATTATAATTATGTAAGTAGGGAGTTATGGGGTCAGCACTGTCATCTTCTAAGGGTCTTAAATAGTCACCCGTTAACAGAAGACTCTCTTGATGGTCAATTGGAGGGCTACTGAATCACATCAGCGCAAACAAATAAAATAAAATAATAATAATAAATAAATACAATACACTTAAGAGAGGAAGAAAGGAACCATATTACTGTACTCACTAAGGAGGGAGAGTGTAACCTTCTCGCAGATACTCCTAGCGTCCTGGAAACCACCAACCACACACAGCTCCAAGCGGCCCTGTCCCTCGGTGTAAGGCATGGAGAGTTCATTGATGCGTGTCAGCAGATGCATTACCCCGTCGTCGTGTGAACAGATGTGCAGACCACTCAGACACTCGTCGTGGCTACACTTGTCGAAATGTGCCAGACCCACAGCACCAGAACCTAAAGTGAAAGAAAGGGAGATGAGATTAGTCCTTGTTTAGATTAGGTTAGGTTAGGTTAGGCTTCCTGTTGTTGGCTTCCTGTTGATGGTAACGATTGGAGAGATGGTGTAGGAGTGGTGGTGTTGAGAATTGTCCTTCGTTAGGTTAGGTTTGTTGGTGGAGGTGGTGAGTTAGTGGTGGTGATAGTGTAGTAATATTTGGTAGTAGTAGTGGATCTTAAATCTTCAAACTTTAAACGCTGTGAGCTGCTACGTAAACTTTAATTACTCACATAATTGACCTGAACCTAATTATCTGAAACCACTCATTTATTTAACGGTCCCTCCATATTTGTCGGAAATCCACGCTGCTTTTAAAGGAAGCTTAGAAGATTTTGCAGCCAAAGCCGTTCCTTCTCCAAACTGCACAAACAAAATAAAAAAACAGACGATCTAAACAACTACTAAACCCTAACCTATATATATTTTTTAATAATACACTACAGTACACTTGGGGACGTACACCGCTCATTCTGTAAGTGGCTTACATGTATAATACAGTGCCATTGGTCGATCTTTTACGTACACACCCTCACACGACTTATGTACGTATTATGCAGTATGGAAATGGAGGCAGGAGAAGGGGAGAAGAAGGCATGGGATGGATGGAAGAACAAGCATGGGAGAGAAAGGCAGGGCAGGGCAGGGCAAGGCAGGACAGGGCAGGGCAGGGCAGGGCAGGGCAGGGCAGGGCAGGGCAGGGCAGGGCAGGGACAGGACGACAGGGTTTGACAGGGCAGGATAGGACAGGACGACAGGGTTTGACAGGGGCAGGGACAGGGACAGGGACAGGGCAGGGCAGGGCAGGGCAGGGCAGGGCAGGGCATAGGCAAGACGTGTGGGTACTGCCGATACAATGTTGCTAAGTGACTTATGGTTAGCCACGCCCCTCACCTGCATCACTCCAGCCCCGCCCTACAGTACACACACACACACACACACACACACACACACACACACACACACACCTGCCTTGCCTCCACACCTACCTACATACATACATAATAAGAGTACATCTACCCTCAACACCCCTCCTAACCCTGTTTCTTCTCTCTCTCTTTACCCCATTCGCACCTCCTCTTGTCTCGACCCGTCATAACGCCCCCATCCAACCCCGCCCCGTAAAAAAACTTCCAGATAACCCCACCCCCGTCAAAATATCCCCTACCAACCCCGCCCCGTCAAAATGCCCCCAACCAACTAACCAACCCCCTCGTCAACCCTACTAACCCCACCCCGTTAAAACATCCCCTACGAACCCAGCCCCGTTTAAACATCCCCTACCAACCCCGCCCCGTGATGCCCCTCGTCGCCTTCAGTATACCACAGTCAGGGAGGGGCCAGGACCAGAGAGGCTTGGCGTGGTCAGTAACGATCCTCACGTATGATAATCACACATTTTTATTTTCCCCCTCAACGTCGAGATGAACTCCATCTAAATTACCCCTAAATATTTAATGACCCTTCTAACGAGTACACAAAAGGTCTATATTCCTTCACTCACTTTTCCCTCCTCTTACGAAAGTTTAACAAAAAAAAATAAATGGGTGAATGAAGCAGGCCCCACCACCACCACGGCACCACCACCACCACGGCACCACCACCACGGCGTGATGGAAGATGCGCCTCGGGGGTTGATGCAAATGGGCGCGCGGCGATCAAGGCGGTGATTTCGGGGCAACACAAAGTTCGGCGCAAATTGCCTAAGTACGGAGTATAGTGAGTGACCGGGGCGAGGGAAGGGAAGGGAAGGGAAGGGAAGAGAACCATTGGCGGCCGCATTTTTATATCTTCCCTCGTCTCGGTATTATCCCTCAAAGTTGAAAGTAATGAAATCTACATATTATTCACTGGGCCATACGTTAGGAAGGGTGATGGGTTGGCGTTGATTACAAGTCGCTGGGTGTAAATCTTAGCCTCAGTGTGTTGGTTGTGGTGGTGGTGGTGGGGGTTCTCGGGGCCTCTCATTGGTCAGCCAGGAATACGTGACGTCAGAGGGCTGGAAGGTGATGTCAGAGGGCTGGACAGTGACGTCAGAGGGCTGGAAGGTGACGTCAGAGGGCGGGAAAGTGACATCAGAGGGCGGGAAGGTGACATCAGAGGGCGGGAAAGTGAGGTAATTCCATGTCCTTCCTGCTGGTATATATAGGTTAGTGGATGGCTATTAATTACTCCAAACTATACAATACAAAACAAATCAAATTATCCTCTTCTCGTCTACTAAAACATACAAGTCTGTTTTCTTACTACATAGACTTGGAGGAATCAGCAGAAGTCCTTCGATATCAACACAAGACAAGATGGGGTATAAGATTTTAGCTTTGAACTGGACGCTGCAGATTTCTCCAAACTTTACGTACATGCAGTTGGTGGTTGTTGATCGTGTTGTGACGCAGTTTAGAGAAATAAAACATAATAAAAAAAGCCTCCAATTACTCGATATTAATATTTTCTAATTATTTACCTCCTTTTACCTCTCCACACGCATCCCGTCACTCGCAGTAATGAGAAAACGCGCCAAGAACACCAGGAAAACCTTATCTAAAATTCTCGCCAAAATTTTCGCGGGAAAAAAAAAAAAAATGGCGGGAAGATCGTGTTGAATTGGTCGAGATGGTGTGTTGTTGTGAGATGATGGAGAGTGAAGTGGGTGTGTATCGGGAGTGACGTTATTTAACCCCGTAAAGTACAAGGATTTGAGAAATATTGAGGATACGTCACTGAAACATGGGAAGGATACAGTACAATCGAATTTTTATTATTATTATTATTATTATTATTATTATTATTATTATTATTATTATTATTATTTAATGAGGTGAAGATTAATTGTAAATAGCTCGCTTAGTGTCCCGATCTTCGACATAAAAAAATGATGCCTACAATGAAAATAAAAAGTACAATGTATATATTTCTGTACAGTCAAGGAAATAAAAAACTGTCCGGTCCTCTATACCCCGGCCAGACTCTTTACTCTTCCACTCTATATATAATTATTTAAGAGTATTATTTTAGAATTAAACGAGTAAATACATGTATAATAATGTGTAAAATTGTACAATATAAATAAGTGTAGATATGATAATTAAATGTAGTTTTTAAAGTTATCATAAGTACGGTAAGTGTAAATATTATCAATAAGTGTACACTATCATAATAAAGTGTAAACCTTATAATTAAGTATATTTTAATAACTAACTAAGTGTCCAATAGACTATGTTTATAATTATTATGTGTTATTAGTGAATGTACAAGTTTATCATCAAATACGTAATAAGAGTACAAGATTATTTTTTGTCTATTATGTGTTAATTCTCTACCTGATTAAGAAAGAAAGAGTCAGTACGGTATATATATATATATGTGTGTGTGTGTGTGTGTGTGTGTGTGTGTGTATACAAACCAGTACAGTACACCAAATACAAAAATACATGAAAGCAAAATATAGGTGATAGGTTTGTTATGGTGAATGTTATATGTTATCTAAGTAAGTACTCCTTGTTGTGTGTGTGTGTGTGTGTGTGTGTGTGTGTGTGTGTGTGTGTGTTGTGAACTACACTATATTACACACATTCCACTAGAAACAATTTACATTATCACACACTGAGAGAGAGAGAGAGAGAGAGAGAGAGAGAGAGAGAGAGAGAGAGAGAGAGAGAGAGAGAGTGGCAAGTAAGCAGAAGGTAGGAAGGTAAGCAAACAGGAGAAGAGGGAGAGCAGGGAGGTAGGCAGGAGAGTACGGAGAGGAGGGAGAGCAGGAAGGCAAGCAAGAGAGGAGAGAGAGCAGGAAGGAAGGCAAGCAAGCAAGCAGGAGAGAAGGGAGAGCAAACAGGCATACAGGCAGGAGAGCAGGCAGGCAAGCAAGCAAGCAGGAGAGAAGGGAGAGCAAACAGGCAGGCAGGCAGGCAGTCAAGCAAGCAAGCAGGAGAGAAGGGAGAGCAAACAGGCAGGAGGCAGGCAGTCAAGCAAGCAAGCAGGAGAGAAGGGAGAGCAAACAGGCATACTGGCAGGAGAGCAGGCAGGCAAGCAAGCAAGCAGGAGAGAAGGGAGAGCAAACAGGCAGGCAGGCAGGCAGTCAAGCAAGCAAGCAGGAGAGAAGGGAGAGCAAACAGGCAGGAGGCAGGCAGTCAAGCAAGCAAGCAGGAGAGAAGGGAGAGCAAACAGGCATGAGAGCAGGTAGGCAGGCAGGCAGGCAGGCAGGCAACAGACAGAGTGGAGAGCAGGACACAAAAACTAGTCTGGTGATGATATACTGGTGAGGTGGCGGCCCGGCCCTTCCCTCCAACATCACCAACAACATCACCACTTGTAGTATATAGTCTAGTCTCGTTAACCATTTAGAAACATCACTAGTACCATATTCAGTCCTATCTCTCTCACTCTCTCTCTCCAAACATCACTAGTACCATATTCAGTCCTCTCTCTCTTTCTCTGTCTGTCTGTCTGTCTCTCTCTCTCTCTCTCTCTCTCTCTCTCTCTCTCTCTCTCTCTCTCTCTCTCTCTCTCTCTTATTTTATCCCCCCCCCCCTCTCTCTCTCTCTCTCTCTCTCTCTCTCTCTCTTCACCATTTTAATCCTTCTCCTCTTCTTTTTAACCACTATTACCAACATCACTACCATCACCACTAACTACCATTTTCCTATCTCCTTCCAATTTCAACATCACCCTCCCTTAATTCCTCACCTTTAAAATCAACCATCATGTCTTATCAGAGTTACATTATCAAACATAAAACTTTATCCCCTTCCATCCTTTTACCATCACCACTTTAACATCATCAAAATCATTATCAATACCACTACTACAATTTTCACTCTTTATTTAAATTCAATGTAAAGTCATTTTCGTTCGTTCTTCTTTCCTTCATTTCTTCCTCTAGTTTCATCTCTCTATAACATCACCATTCTCTCTCTCTCTCTCTCTCTCTCTCTCTCTCTCTCTCTCTCTCTCTCTCTCTCTCTCTCAGCAACACACACACACACACACACACACACACACAACCTATATACAACAACATGGCCAGAAACACCAATAAATAATTTCTCCACCACGAGTCCCGTTGAAAACATGACTGACTGACCGACCGACCAAGCAGCTCACGTCATCAACGGTCGTAAACAAAATATATTCCCCACTTCCCGTTACCAATAATACGACGCAGAAAGAAAAATAAAGATATGACATTATTTAATCTCTCTCTCTCTCTCTCTCTCCCTCTATCTCTCAAAACAAAAAAAGATATAACATTATTTAATCTCTCTCTCTCTCTCTCTCTCTCTCTCTCTCTATCTCTCTCTCTCTCTCTCTCAAAATATTTTAATCTCTCTCCCTCTATCTCTCAAAACAAAAAAATATATAACATTATTTAATCTCTCTCTCTCTCTCTCTCTCTCAAAATATTTTAATCTCTCTCCCTCTATCTCTCAAAACAAAAAAATATATAACATTATTTAATCTCTCTCTCTCTCAAAATATTTTAATCTCTCTCCCTCTATCTCTCAAAAACAAAAAAAGATATAACATTATTTAATCTCTCTCTCTCTCGCTCTCAAAACAAAAAATATATATAACAATTTAATCTCTCCCTCTCTCTCTCTCTCTCTCTCTCTCTCTCTCTCTCTCTCAATTAAGATATCATGCCTCGTGAACTGGAGATAAGCTGATTAGAACCACATTGAGTAGAGGGTTGGTCATTACTGAGAGGGAGAGGGAATATTAATGTGATAAGAGGAAGAGGTAAATGTTAACTCACTCAATATATAACATGATGATGATATTAAGAGAGAGAGAGAGAGAGAGAGAGAGAGAGAGAGAGAGAGAGAGAGAGAGAGAGAGAGAGAGTCTGGCTTCACACACACACACATACATATATACACACAAAACGAAAGAGAGGCATCACACACACATATACATATAAAACGAAAGAGAGAACTAGCTTCACACACAGATATACACAAAAAGACACACACACACACACACACGCACAAAGAGAAAGAGAGAGGCTTCACACACACACACACAAAGAGAAAGAGAGAGAGTGAGACAAAGATACATGCAGGTGCCCAGAACAGGGAGACAAAAAGAGGTGAGGCGTGTCAGGAAGAAAGAGTGAGTGAGAGAGTGAGAGGGAAGGAAACAGGGCGTGGTTGACTGGACCTTGGCACACTAAACCCCCCCCCACCCCCCACCCCCACCCCAACCCCTCCTCCTCCACCTTCACTTTGCACCCTACCCTCTTCCCCCCCCCCATCCACTACTACCCACCCCCTCTTTACATCCACTCAACCCCTCTTCCCCCCTCCTACTCAACCCCTCTTTACATCCACTCAACCCCTCTTTCCCCCTCCTACTCAACCCCTCTTTTCCTCCACACAACCCCTCCTTCCCTCCACTACCACCCTTCCTCTACCCCCTCCTCCCCCCCACCCCCTCCCTCAGAGTATTAGAGGTATAATGGTTGCGTGACGAGTCGGCTCAATCTGGCCACGTAAGTTAAGTACCCTGGGACACACACACACACACACACACACACACACATACACAGTTCCTGACACACACACACACACACACACACACACACATACAGTGACGGTGGGTATATAGTTCGTGCACTCACCATCCGGGGGCGAGAGAGGTCAAGTTAATCTATATATAACTAAAACCCTGAATTAATATATAGTTCAGTTTTGATTTATATTACAGTCTAACTTAACCTAACTTAACTAAACCTAACCTAACCTAACCTAACCTAACCTAACCTAACCTAAGCTAACCTAAGCTAACCTAATCAGTTGTTTGTTTAATATAGTGGATATATTTGGTTGGTAAGAGTTTCACTTCATGGGGTTTATTCGCTATGAAGGTCGTAATAAAGTTTGGGTTATTTAGACTCATCGGAGCACATTAATTTCTCCAAAGTATGCCAGGGAAACAGGACCGTATGAACAAATACAATGGTGCCCTGTTGCCTTGAATAACTTGGTGAAATTATTTGTTGTTCCAGATTTACCAGCAATGTAATATCCACATTTAATGGGGTGCTGGAGTAGGGGACAGGCTTGGAGGAGGGGGAGGGGGGGGGAGGGGATTAGGGGAGTGCGGGAATAGGGTGCTTGGGGTGGGTAGAAAGCCTGTCCCCTATTCTCGCACCCCCATAACCCCCTCCCCCCTCTCTCACACCCTTACTTCGTTCTCCTCTTCTTGCATATCATTTCACATTCTCTCTCTCTCTCTCTCTCTCTCTCTCTCTCTCTCTCTCTCTCTCTCTCTCTCTCTCTCTCTCCAATTTTCTTATCTTTCACATCCTCATCCTCCCTCTCACCACCATCTATCCCTCTTGCTTCACCATCCCTCATAATTATCTTCAGTCTCTTACACCTCCTTCTTCTCCTTCTCCTTCTCCTCCTCCTCCTTCATCTTCCCCCTTCTCCTCCTCCTCCTCCTCCTCCTCCTTCATCTTCCCCCTTCTCCTCCTCCTCCTCCTCCTTCATCTTCCCCCTTCTCCTCCTCCTCTTTTATCTTTTACTTCCCCCCTCTTCTTGACCTTCATCCCCAATTATCCTACTCCTTTCCTTCCCCATGCACTTCCCAACCCCTTCCCCCAATCTCTTTCTCCTTTCCCTCCGTCTTTCCTCATTTCTCCATCATCTTCCCCAACTTCCCACTTCCTTCCTTTCCTCCCCCCTTTTCCACAACAACAACAACAACAACAACCCTCTCTTTTTCCCACCTCCCCAATCCCTACAATTTCCTTTTCCTCTTCCATCTTCTTCCACCCACTTTCACAACAATCTCCACAATCCTCCTCTCCATCCATCCACTCACCCACCCCAACTTCCTCAACCCCCACAGCACATCATCCCCCATCCTACTCTCCCTCCTTCCTTTCTTCCTCCACAACACATCATCCCCCATCCTACTCTCCCTCCTTCCTTCCTTCCTCCACAACACATCCTCCCCCATCCTACTCTCCCTCCTTCCTTCCTCCACAGCACATCATCCCCATCCTAGAATCCTTCCTCCCTTCCTTCTTTCCTTCCTTCCTTCCTTCCTTCCTTCATTTACCCGTGTACATCTTTCCCCCTCCCATGCATCTTCCCACTGTAACAAATGCTCTCCAATGCATCACCAGCTCATCCCCCCATGCACCCCTTCCTACCCCCCCCAACCCCCCCCCCCCAACCCCACTAGGTCCTGGAAGGCTGATGAGATAAGAATCAAATTGCCTGTTACCTTACGGCCTCAAGGACTATAGGGAGTGAGGAAGGAGGGGGAGCATAAACAAAATAACGAGAGAATACGAGCTTAAACTATTTACACTGTATAGGGGTTTGATGGATGAAATAGTACGAAATATAATATGCTAAAAGGAGATGAGGAGAGGAGAGGTTGAAGAGAGAAAATGGAGAGGAGAGGAAAGTGAGAAGAGAGAAAGGGAGAAGGAAGGGGAGAAGGGAGGAATTAATAATATAACAAAATATATGCAGAACAGGAGCTCAACATCTGTACTGTAAATAAACTGGCAAGCGGCCGGAGATCGCGGAATATATTTAACTCAGGCAACAATAATGAAATGCTTTAACATATTATAAAGTTAATATTAACTGGTTCTAAACGCCAGAGTTCGGGGATTCATTTAGTGCTGACAGCTACAAGTTAAGGCACATATTTTCGCACACACCCGCTGGTCGGCTTGGGAGGGGTAGAAAGTTATGTCCCCTACTCCCGCACCCCCCAAAAGCCTGTCCCGTTACTCCCGCACCCCCCCCCCCAAAAAAAAAAAAAAAAAACACGCCCCCCCCCCCATGACCTGACCTGACCTCAGACACTTAATTA
>JAWZYT010000837.1:47500-52500 GCA_034508575.1 Petrolisthes manimaculis
TGGATGGATGGATGAATGAGTTAGTGGATATATGGATGGATGGATGGATGGATGGTTGGATGTATATATGGATGAATTTTGTACATTAGAAAGCTTTATTTCCTCCTATAGGTTTGTCAGGTAACAAGATTAGATGAACAATAATAATGGTGTATTGATGCTTTCCACATTTATCAACCACTATAAAATAAAATAATAATAATAATAATAATAATAATAATAATAATAATAATAATAATAAGAAGAAGAAGAAGAAGAAGAAGAAGAAGAAGAAGGAGAAAGAGAAGGAGGGAGAAGGAGCAGGAGGAGAAGACTAAAAATAATAATAATAATAATTTTTATTATTATTATGTCAAGAGAAACACAAGCGTCATGCAATCAACCATCATGACAAAAATACCAGTGATGACAACAACGATAACACAACGTAAACAGCAGCAGCCCTGGCAAGAGAAATATTGCTGTCTAAGCGTCTCGTCTTATCACAGCAGGAGGAGAAAGATTGACTAACATTATTTTAAGATGCCCGAGGAAAGGCGATGAGTGTTTAGGTACAGTCACCATCAAAAGTCCCTCCGCCGCACTGCATGGCCAGGTGAACGTAAAGACAAAAAAGTTAGGTACGCGTGTAGCCAATTGAAAAAATAAAGCGTTGGATGAAAAATTATATATATATAGAGAGAGACGAACATCTGTAGTTTCGCATCATATATAATATTATATCGAGGCTGTTTATATTTATAATGTGTTCGAAGGTGTTGCAGGATTATTGAGCGTGACTGTACACCCCACCACCACCACCAACAACAACAACAACACCACCAACAACAACAAAAGTGCTCCCGTCTTATCTGCCACGTCTTAATTAAAAAAAACATATCATTCCCAGACTCAGAAATAGAAAAACCAGAGAAGATCATTCATTTTCCGTCTATATAAATATATACAGTATATATAAAACGTTAATTCTGAATGGTGAATAGGTAGTGTAGTGTTAATGGTGAATGGGTTAGTGTTAATTCTGTTTGGTGAATGTGTTTGTTTGATGATTATACAGTATATCCAATCTGTCATTCCTTGAGAAAATACTGAGAGGGACGACGGAGTTTTTGTTGCCGTGTGTGTATGTGTGTCTGGTTGGCTGTGTGTGTGTATGTGTGTGTGTGTGTGTGTGTGTGTGTGTGTGTGTGTATCTGGTTGGCTCTGTGTGTGTGTGTGTGTGTGTGTGTGTGTGTTAGCAATGGTCTCGCCACACCGTCACTAATTGGAGATAATGGTTGAAGCATGATTCGGCGGCTCCCATGGATGATTCGCCCAATCTGCAGTTTCGGCCTCATATTATGATTTGTTGCAATTATTTGGAGCTGGAGATGATAATGATGTTGTTGTTATTGTTGTTGTTGTTATAGTTGTTGTTGTTGTTGTTGTTGTAGTTGTTGTTATTATTGCAGTTGATGTTATGGTTGTTGTTATTGTTGTTGTTGTTGTTATAGTTGCAGTTATTGTTATTGTTTTTGTTGTTGTTGTTGTTGTTGTGTAGGTTGCTTACTTGCTTGCTTTTGTTGGCCGGATTATAGTAACGTCTTTTATTTATCCATTTATTCATTCGTTTATTTATTTATCTATATTTTTCTGTAGATTGCTAGGATAAATATCTAAATAAACAAGAAACACAAAAGAAGAAGAAGCAGATGCAGAAGAAAATGGGGAGGGAAAAAATAATGGAGGAATGAGTGAAAGATATAAATGAAAGAGGAGAAAAAATAAAAATGATTGGGCGAGGTTGATACTGAACGAAGATGAGAGGTTAGACGAAAATGATGTGACAGCGAGAGAGAAAGATGGCCAGAGAAAGAATGAACCAGGGGAGAAACGAACGAAAAAAAAAAAAAAAAAAAAAAGTGAAAAATGAAAGAAAAAAAAAATGAAAAAAAAGTAATAAAAGAAAACTAAAGCGAGTACATACATACTGTACATTAAGGATGCAACAAATGAGGAATTAGTATAACGAGCGATAAATACACAAGAAACGATGAGTAGAATAGAATTAAAATGTCATAAACAACATAAAAACTAAAATGTGGGAATAAATGAAGGGATAATAATAATAATAATAATAATAATAATAATTATTATTATTATTATTATTATTATTATTATTATATTATTATTATTATTATTATTATTATTATTATTATTATATTATTATTATTATTATTATTATTATTATAAGTAAAGATAGAATGACACTGGAAAATTAGGAAATATTAATACATGTAAGGTAGGTATCCAAAAGTTTATACGTTCGGACTACACACACACACACACACACACACACACACACACACACACAAACACAAAAAATAAATTAACAGGCTAAATAAATTAATAAGCTCTCATCAATTCAATTTTATCCGTCACTTAATTAATCCCAATATATTGTTTATCTATTTACGAAAAATTCACAAATATCAACTCTAATCCTTCTCTCTCTTACATACATCCATCCATCCATCCATCCGTCAATTCCTATAGACTATATATATATTTTACGTTACAGATTAACAAAAATATATAAACCCCAAGCCTTCCTTCATCCTCATAAACCATCCAACCTCTTTAAACCCATGTCAAGTCGTGAAGAAACCCCCATGGAAAAAAAAAAAAAAAAATTATTACTACCCCTTCCAGTGTTATTTATTCGTTTGTTTTTTTCTGAGGGGGTTAGTTAGTATATAAAAGTTTGGTACATACATTGGAGCACCTTGATTCCTCCAAAGTATGCCATGAAACAGGACCTGAT
This sequence comes from Petrolisthes manimaculis, assembly GCA_034508575.1. NCBI lineage: Eukaryota > Metazoa > Arthropoda > Malacostraca > Decapoda > Porcellanidae > Petrolisthes > Petrolisthes manimaculis. The sequence goes on from JAWZYT010000837.1 coordinate 50,304, forward strand.
TGGCAAAAAATATCGATGTCGTGTTGCCTGGACTAGTTTGGAGGAATACTAAGCTGGGACTATCATCAACACTCTTACTACCGTTCCCCCTAAATAGAAAATAATGAATGGCGATAAATTAGATTAATGAATACCTCGCGTGCCTGCTTCCCATCCAGCCTATACCTACCTACCTACCTACCTACCTACCTACCTACCTATACCCTGCTTACCTGTCTGGTTTAAAGCATCACACCCTACTTAGGCTACTTACCTACACAGGCTACCCCAACACAATCACTTACCCACACTTTTTTTTTTCTTTATATATTTTCCGACACTGGACATAGTCTTCATCAAGCCCGTTACCGTGGCCCAGGTCAACTGCTACTCACACACACACACGTCACGACTTCCGAACTGGTACCCAGCCACAGAGGAAGGGAAGTGAGGGTTATTCCCAAATACTACAGCTGTTATGGTACCAGCGAGGGTGTTATGGTACCATTAAGGCCGTTATGGTACCAGGAAGGGTGTTTTAACAATGTTCGGTGGCCTTATAGTTAGTGCACGAGACTCCAATCAGAAGAGTAAATATTCTCAGGCCCTTCACCTCAGAGGAATCGATCTCCTGACTGATAGATTACGAGTCCAGCATACTAACCATGCACTCGGCCACCTCCCCTTACTACCCCCACCTACTTCCTTACACACACTACCCATCTACTTATACCGCCGTACTTACCAGTCTGATACCTAATTCATAACTATCTCTGTGCTATGTAAACTTTAGACCATTAAATGCATAGAATCCTCACTGTAGAATATTAAAGTATAGGCAGTGAGGAATGCAGGTAATATCATCAATGGGGAAGAGGAGTAGGAGGGTGAGGAGGAGGAGGAGGAGTAGGAGGGTGAGGAGGAGGAGTAGGAGTAGGAGGGTCAGGAGGAGGAGTAGGAGGGGAGGAGTAGGAGTACGAGGGGAATGGGGGAGGGGGAGGAGGAGTTGAGGGGGAGAGGAGTAGAAGGAGTAGGAGAAGAGGAGTAGGAGGAGTAAGAGGGGGAGAGGATTAGGAGGAGTAGGAGGGGGAGAGGAGTAGGAGGATTAGGAGGGGGAGAGGAGTAGGAGGAGTAGACGAGGAGGAGGAGTACGTCATTATTATTTTATTGGTGTACTGATACAAATAATATTACAATACAGATGCACAACTTAATTAATTGAGGTATAGGTACTCTGCTATCTGGTTTGTTTGGAGGAATCAGTAGTCCTCCAATGCACTCCATACACAAACAACACCAACCAGTTTAGGAAAAGAAAGGAATTGATATTATATGTGTCAGTCAGAATAATAATAAAAATAATAATAATAATAATAATAATAATAATAATAATAATAATAATAATAATAATAATAATAATAATAATAATAATAATAATAATAAGATATACAATAATAAGGAAAATAAGGAGAACTATCATTATTATAATTACTACTACTATTATTATCACTATTATTATTATTATTATTATGACAAGAGAAACACAAGCAAAAGAAGAAGAGGACAGAGATGATGATGTCAGATGTGAAGGAATAGAAGAAGTGGGTGAGCCAGTGTTACGTCATGAAGAAACGGGACAGAGGGCAGGGCAGGGCAGGGCAAGGGGCAGGGCAGGGCACGGCAGGGCAAGGGGCAGGCCAGGGCACAGTAGGGCAAGGGGCACGCAGGATATTTTTTCTTTTTTTTTTATTTAACTTCAACTTTGGGATTTTAGCTTGTCAGTAGCTTTTTTTTTTTTTTTTTCTGTTGAGGCATCGAGATTATCCAGTGAAGCTTCGAGGTGTTGGGTAATTGGGTACTTCATGTGTGTGTGTGTGTGTGTGTGTGTGTGTGAAGGAAGGGGAGTAGCAAGATGGAATTAAGAAGGGAGAGGAGTAGCAAAATGGAAGGAAGGAAGGAAGGAGGGGGAGTAACATGAGAGGAGGGAGTGTAGAAGGAGGAAAGGAGGGAGTGTAGGAGGGAAGGAGGGGGAGTAGCCTAGCAAGAGAAGGAGGGGGGTAGCAAGACGGAGGGGAGTAGCAAGATGGAGGGAGGCCAACACAGGGAAGAGGAAGGGATGCATGCAAAGGGGTAGAGAGAGAGAGAGAGATGGTATGATAGCAGAAACAGCAAGGAGGGCAGAGGGTACACACACACACACACACACACACACACACAC